>CANTAL010000642.1:0-73638 GCA_947650365.1 Chamaelirium japonicum
ACACTAGATCGCGTGTTATGCCTTGGATCTGTTTATCGATTGCTGAACTTCCTGAAACTTGTCTTTTTCGTCTTTTCCTTTTAGGGTTAGGGTTTCACTCCCCCATCTCATGGTCTCCTCGGATGCCACCGGCGGTTCCGGAGAGACCAAGAATTCAGAGAGGGCTACGGTGGGGTCAGAATCTAGCCCCTTCCTTCCCCCTTTGTACATAGGGGTACTCTCCGGCCGACATTTTGTGTTCGCTAGATGGGATCACTAGGGCTACCACGGCTTGGATCGATGGCTTCGCTCGGCGACAGGGGTTCGGGCTTGGGGTGGAGTGCAGATCTGGCCCCGACATCGAGATTCCGTCGGTGGTTGTCCTGATCACCTCCGTCGAGCGGCTCCCGGTGGTTCGTGGCGGTGGTGACGGGTTTTATGACGGCTCGGGATAACTGCTGTGAGTTCTCCTCGAGGTGGCCGTGCTCGGGCGCTGGTGGTGATCAAGATTTTGATAAGTTTTTGAGTGGTTGGTTTGTTTTAATCCCTGGTTGATGCTTTTATCGATCTGTGTATGCATGCCGTGGTGCGGTGATGTTTGTGGGTATCCCGCCGGTGAGCGGTGTTTATTCGTCGCCAATTGTGACATCGCCTCTCCCCCCTTTCTTTGAAATCTGCTGTCTACGTGCGGTGTTCCCATTCCCGCTAGGTTGTAATGTTCCCATCCCCACTGAAGTGATGGTTTCTCATTGGTTGCGCCGGCCTGTGGCATCTCCCAGAGATCCAATTGTGACCTCCCCTTTGATCTACCAAAAAAAAATAAGAACTCTCCAAACATGAGCCAACGATCGTTGCACTACTTAGCCGAGCCGAGCCGGACCGGGACGGTCTGAACTGAGCCGAGTCGAACCAAACGAAGTGACCGAGCCACTGGTACCAGGGATGAGGGGAGCAGAAAGGTGCAAACACAGGATGCTGATGAGTGGGCAGGTCTTTGCCACCACAGTCACGCTGAAAGAGATTCCAAACCGAGATGTGCATCACAGTTTTTTCTAACCTTTATTAGAACGTTCGGATACTCCGCAAATCTCAAACACCTAATCTCTTATGGTCTTCAGTTTCATGTATCGGGATCTATCGAGTGGGTAAGCCAACGATCGTTGCTCTACTTAGCGGAACTGAGCAGGGCCGGGGCAAGCTGGGCTCAGCCGAACCGATTCGATTCGACCCGAGCCGAGTCGAACCGAGCCAAGCCAAGTCGAACCGAGCCGAGCTAAACTGAGCCGAGCCAAGCCAAGCCAAGCCGAGTCCAACCGAGCTGTACCGAACCAACCCGAGCCGAGCCAAACCGACCCGACCCGAGCCGAACCAAACCGACCCGAGCCGTTCCGAACCGAACCGACCTGAGCCGAGCTGAGCCGGGACAAGCCGGGCTCAGCCGAGCCGAACCGATTCGATCCGACCCGAGCCGAGCCGAGTCGAACCGAGCTGAACCAACCCGAGCGGAGCCGAGCTGAACCGACCCGAGCCGGGCCGAACCGAGAAGAACTGAACCGAACCGAGCTGAGCCGAATTGAACCAAACTGTACATCAATACCTTGAACTGTACCATCATCGAGCCTAACATAGCCCACCCTCACCAATTTTTCTTTTGGTAAAGGAAAAGTAAACGATGAAGAACAAGAAAACTTCAGCAACTTGAGCAATTTGGAGATTTATCCTTGTGTTTATGTTTGAAAAGTAGACCATAACAACTTCAAGATATGTTAGAAACGAGTACAGGGGACCAAGCGCAATGACCTTCAATGGTATCAGGATCGTCGGCAAATAGACTTCCCCGCAGAGATGATGGTTTGAAGAGAGACAAAGAGAAGCCGTGTTATCATGAATTAGGACCAATGTAGTGCCACTTATAAGGGATTGTCAAATGATATGGTACCAGTTAGATTATGTGCGGATAAAGTGGGTCCCCAGGACAGGCAATAGCACTGCTCATTAGCTCGCCCAGAAAGCAAGAATTTGTGGTAAAGTAGGGTATTGGGAGAAAGATTTTCCCACTGAACTGTCTGGTCTTATATATGAAGATCTATAGATCATAATGGAGTGACCCCCATCATATGTACCAAAAAAAAAAAAAGGACCAATGTAGTTCCATCGTAGTGCTGAGGACAAAATATTCTCGGATGTTGCAGCGGTTACAGAGGGCGCATGGGTCCGAGGGGGGTGAGCCTCGGCAGTGGGAGGTGCGGTATTTGTGGGAACTACTGGTTCCACCACGAGTGCATCTATTTTTGTGAAAATTGCTACATGGGGCACTCCCTACGGCAAGCATCGGCTACAAATGGGGTTTGGGTGTTGCCTGTGGTGCCAAGAAGCCGAAGAGGACATTCTTCATGTTTTTTGGCGGTGCCCAAAAGCTATTGGGGTTTGGAATCAGCTTCGACAGGATATGGGTCTAGATTTTTTTAGGGCATAATTGTTGAAACCATGGGCGAAGGAGGAGAGGCATAGTCGGGAACCGGTGCCAAGTGAAGTGTTCGGAGTGGCTTCTTTGGAAAGCTAGATGTGAGAGGTATTCGATCGGACAGAATGTTCGAGTAGGACGTTGGTCCGTAATACATTGGCCATTATTAGTAAGTTTATCGGTGCGTCGGAGCCTACTACGCCCCTGAACAAGTGGGGGCCGGTGGTGGAGTATGTAGTCCTAACAGATGGTGCGTTTCGGTCTGTAGAGGAGGCGGCGGTAGCCGGCAGGGGCTTGGGTTATATCCTTTCGGAGGGGTTCCTTGACAGCTGCGGCTTCCTTCCAGTGTCATGCGACTTCCCCACTCCACGCGGAGTTTTTGGTGCTGAAAGCAGTATTTGAGGAGCTGGCTCGACGTAGCGTTGGTGATGCGGTGGTGGTTACAGATGCTCAACATGCTTGTGATGCTCTGGTGTTGAGCAAGGGTAGGGGTGGCACCGGGTCGGGTCGGGTCGGGTTCGCGTCTTGTCTAGTTTCGGGTCGTGTCCAAAACCCCTAGACCCGGACCGACCCGACCCGTTTAACTAATCATGTCTAGATTCTAAACCCGTACCCAATCCATTTATAAACGGGTAGACCGGATAAGACCCGTTTACCACACGGGTTTATTTAGTTGACCCGATTCGACCCGATCCGACTCAACCCGACATTACCCGATAAATCCATTGGTACTATATATTATAGTATCGGATTGCGGGTAGACCCGACCCGACCCAATGAATTTTAAACGGGTCTTCCCGGGTCTACTGTGTCCGGACCCTAAATCCAGACCCGACCCGTTTATTAAACGGGTCTATCGTGTCGACCCGTTTACGACCCGAACCCGTTTAGCCTGACCCAGATCTGCTAACTTCGTGTCAGGTCCAAAATTGCTAGCACCAAGTAAGGGTAGCTCGGTGGAAATTTGTTCAGAGATCATGAGGTGTCTAGTTTCATGTAATCAGCTGCAGAATGTGATGGTTCATTGGGTGCCTTGTGTGGCGAACAGTGTTGTACACTGGTTAGCTCATGAGGCGATGGATAGTCAGTTGGTGGGCTATTGGGAAGAGGAATTCCCACCTATCCTTGAACCCCTTGTTCTGGAGGACCTCCAGGTATTGGGGTAAATGACCCTTGTCTGTCATACAAAATAATAATAATAATAATAAATAAGGACCAATGTTATCTATGTAAATACTGACCAAAGTATGCCAAAGCAGGCTTGAGAAGCAGATGTAGAAGGCATTATTGATGTAGGCAACGGCATTCCTACTTGTGGCACAAATTATTAGCCAAAAACTAAGTGAAACAATTCCTAAAATATTTCCTACGAACCGAAATGATGCAAAACAACACATGTGATGCAGGGTCCGCAGGGATAGGAGGTGGGGGCCTGGGGTGGATCGCAGGGAAGGGAGGCGTGGGGTCGCGATCGGGGCTGAGTCGGGGGAGAGAGGGAGGAGGCGGCCGGTGGTTGGGGCGCAGGGCAAGGAGGCGGGAGGGGTGGGGGATCGGCTCGGGTCGGGCTGCAGCACATGGAGAGGGGGCGGGACCGGGGCTGTAGCGCTGGAAGAGAGGGGGCGGGGGTCGGGACAGAGTTTGGGGAGAGGAGAGGAGGGATGGAGCTCGGGGTAGGGGAAAAGGGGGGGTTCGGTCGGGCCTGGGGGTAGGGGAATCGTGAGAGGGAGAGAGAGGGTCGCGGGGAGAGAAAAGAGAGGGGGGGGGGGGGGGGGGATTTGAGATTGCGAGCACAGGGGGGGTTGGGATCGGGTATCGCACGGGTAGGCCAGGGGGTGGGTGGCGGCTGCACTGGGTGGGGGTAAGGTGGAGCTAGGGTTTCACACGCCTAACTCCTGCTTAGGGTTTCACACACCTAAGTTTTGGGATTGGGGTTTCACACGCCTCACCCTGATTCTCTCAACACATATAGAGGGAAACAAAAATTGTTTATTCATTGCATCATCTCAAATGACAAAGGGCAAGTCTATATAAAGGCTTGCAACAGCAAACAAAAGTCCCTGCTAATCGGGGTGGGTCTAAACAACACAATGCAGAAAGAAAAACAGAGATGTCGGTTCTAAATGTCCGATCAAAGCCATAGGCTCAGGTGGTGCCTCCTACGCTGGTACACGCACCATGGGCGCTAATCGATGTCCCCATCACAAAATTTACAAACATGAAGACTTCTTAGATACAAAATTAGGGTCGTTTAAGGATTCTATATTTGACGAGAAACAATATCATGTAGGAAACAAACTAGATAGTATTGGAGAGTTGTTTTTTTTTTTAAGAAAAGGTGACATCCCTATATGGGAGGGGGTTAGGCGGACCCCAACCTATGTATTATAAATAGAAGTAGTAAAACATATTACATAGCGAACTCAAAATAGGTGAATTCGGAGAGACCCATTAAAACAATAAATACAACGCAGTCTATAACCCGGACATGGTCTCTTGATTGATGCCCCTATCCAAACCTGCAAGGAAACAAGATAATCATATGTGGTTTTCCCTTGTAGGAAGCTCGCAATCTCTCCGCATATCGCGCTCGAGTCTCATCACCTCATGACTGTCCTCATCTGACATATTGAGTCCGCAATCTCGTCCCTTTTTGTTGAAGGGCCTCAATTGTAGTCGAACATATTGGTAAGCTAGGATCATTTGTGCATGCAGGACTTGGGCGGGGCGGTCGATGGTACGTGCCGGGTTCCAGAGCTCGAGATTTAGCATTAGGGATTGAAAAACAAGTTGAGATTGACAAGAATTTTCCGACAACCATTTGTGCCAAGGCCATGTCTCACGAGGTGTTTTTGAGGTCTGAGACATACAATGAGAAGCTTCTTGGTTTTGTACCATAAAACATGGGATTCACTCCTCTCATCCCTTACCCCCATTCTAACAAATAACCAAATGAAAACAAATTCAGATCATAAGAACATCATGTTAGTTTCTGAACACTGTGTATCATCTGCAGTAGATAATCAAGATATAATGATGGGTTATTTTGACTTTGCCCCCCAAATTTTGCCTTGAATTAGACTTGGCCCCCAATATTTTTATTAATTAGACTTTACCCCTTTACCCCCCAAAAAATTAGGAAGTTTCTACCAGTAATCACTATAGGGTTATTTTGACTTTTCCCCCCAATTTTTACCTTGAATTAGACTTTACCCCCCCATATTTTCATTAATTAGACTTTACCCCCCAAAACTAACTGCTCCGTCAGCTCACCATCTAAGAGAAAGGGTGAGCTGACGGATCAGTTAGTTTTGGGGGGTGAGCTGACGGAGCAGTTAGTTTTGGGGGGTAAAGTCTAATTAATGAAAACATGGGGGGTAAAGTCTAATTCAAGGTAAAATTGGGGGGAAAAGTCAAAATAACCCTATAGTGATTACTGGTAGAAACTTCCTAATTTTTTGGGATAATGGGTGTTAGGTCTCTAGAAACAGTTTCCGGTTAGGGATATAGAAAACTAATGTTTAGCTTTAGTGTTAGGTCCCTCTAAATGATAAATGACTAATTTACCCCTTCCATTATCCTACAGTAAATGACTAATTAAATGTTTTTCTTTATAATCGATGTTGATTTTAAATAATAGCATGACGATTATTTATTTATGAACTTATGGATTACGAAAGCTTCTCTTAAAAATTTTCTTGCATCTCTATTTTATACATTTTTTTCAAGGTATAATATATAGGTGGGTGGGTGTGTGAGTGTACATATATAAATTTGAGAGAGAGAGAGAGAGAGAGGGGGGGGGGGGGGGGGGGGGGGGGGGAAAGATGATATCGTGATGAACATACATGTTCGTATCCTCATCCTCCAACTCCTCCAAAATACAAATCTGTCATGTCAAAGGAATGAAAATTTCATATAATATCATAGGAAATGCTCTGCAATCACTAATCATTCTACTGAATCAAGATTTCATAGCCCAAAAACCACAAGAAATATAGGAGTCAACTGTCAGTAGATACATTCTGCTACTTGATAAGTTCTTCATCAGATTGGTCAAAAGGATGAACTCGAACTACTTGACTTAAATCCGACGGGAAAATTAGTCTTTGGATGATTAAGATTTATTGCTACTTCTATCTTCTATTGTGAAAAATAATAAAAATTAAAAGAAATACCCACCCATTGGGCCAGATTATATATAAGTACCCCCTAAATGAGAAAGTGAACGAGCAAGAAATAAAGCATAAACACATGAACACTACACCAATGCTGTTGAAAAATGACAGAGAATGATCGTTATTTTTCATAATGTCGTTTTTCAGTCTGTCGTTTTTTAATGTCCGTCGTTTTTAATCACTAAAAAAACTAAATTGACTGTCGTTTATTAAAAGACAAATTTTACCTGTCATTTATTTATGTATTTTATTCCTCAAATTGTTGTAGTGGAATATCTATACATCTGTCGGGATTGGCTCAGAGTGAGAAGAACTAGGAAGCAAAAAAAAAAAACTAATAGAAATGATACCTTCATCAAGAACTGACTAAAAGACCAGTTTCAATCATCATCTAAGAAGAACCGGACAAGAAGAAATGCAAACCTTAATCTCCTAAGATAGGTAAGGTGTTCATTAAGGAGATTCACCTTAATTCAATTATAGTATGACACAAGGAAACAATGCCTCCATTACTAGGTCATATAGGAAGCACACATCACCTAGGAATGCCTAGAAAAACTTCGAACATCAAAGAAAGCAAACAATCATGTTGGTCAATGGCACCAGGCACGCAAAGACAAAAAGAAATTATCACTGCCTTGCCTTAAGCTATAACCTAGATAAGTTACAGTTGAGAAATGTTACCAAGTCGGAAGTCGGAAAAAAGTCAACAAGGAAAAAAATCGGAAATATAGAGAAAAAATCAGAAAAAATCGATAAATTAGGTAATAATTAGATATATGTATTCTAACCTTTTTATTTTTTTAAGCAAAAATCAAGAAAAAAAAGGAAGAAAACGGAAAAAAAAACATGTAATTCGTGATTAATATGTGTAATCTCTAAGGCCTTGCTGAGAGTCTCTGCTGCAGCTAACACATAGAATACTTCATTCACTTCTTTGGGTGTATCAACATCCATGCCATCATCTTCCTCCTCAGTATCTCCCCTGCACATCTTACTCGTAAAATTTAAGGTTGCTATGTACGAAAACATTTAGCATTACAACCAAATAATTGAAGGCCATGGTCGCATCCAGAAATAGTGAAATCGAATTATACAAAACTTCCATCAAGGACATTTACCTTCTTCGTAGCATCCCCTTCTTCAAGATCTCCTCAATTTCCTCTTCAGTAGGTGGCTCGGCGACCACAGGGACAACCTTGGAAGCCCCCTTAGGGACCCAACATAGGGCAGATATCATTATAAATGGTTCTTATGTTATTCGAACGAAAAAGCAAAGTTGATGTCAATAGTACATTAATAATGTGTCTGTTTTGAGCACGGTTTGAGGGTTCGTCCAAACCTGAACCTGTTCGGATTTTGACCAATCCGAACCTCCAAACCCGCATTATCCCCCCGAATCAGTTCTGTTTCAGATTTGGTTCAGATTTCTATTAGTTTGAATGGTACATATGAAGTTGGTAGTTATTTCATGATTCATATATCACAAGGGTTGGATTTAAAAAGACCTATTCGGGCCTGAATCAAGCGAATCAGACCCTAATTTCTGATTTCTTTTTATATATTATTGGCTAAAATAGTCAAACCGGCCGAACCCGAATTCTCAAACCCTGGTTGTGAGGCAGTCAGTCAAGCAAGTGAAGACATGTGAAAGTTATGAACCACCATGAAGACAGTCAGGATCAACAACAAGCTCAGCTAGATGAATGTCCTGATAGAGAGTGCTATAAACAGTCCTGATTTGAGAAGGATAATTGATGGGGACATCGAGCCTCGGCCCTGGTGGGTGTACCAACGCAGGAGGCGACACCTAAGCATGTGGTTCTGGGTCTAGCCATGTTGGCTGTTTATTTTTATGTTGGTCAAGCCCGCACTATTAGTGGGTTGTGGTTTTGATTAGAGTACTTTTAGTCGCACCTCAATTAGTGGGCTATTTTGTTTGTCATTGTAAGCCTATTTATAGGCCTATTGTCTTTTCTTTCAGTATGCAATGAATAGAATTTTTGCCTCTTCCCACACTTGTGAGAGAGCTAAGGTGAGGTGTGTGAAACCCAAACCTAGACCTAGGTATGTGAAACCCTAGGCCCCACCTAGGTGTGTGAAACCCTAGTGGGACCCCACCATCCCATTTTCCCTTTCCCATTCCCCTCCCAAACCCCACCGGCCTCCCCCCCCTTTTCCCCTTTCTCCTTTCTTCCCCAAACCCTGACCCCAACTTCCTTCCCCCCCCCCCTCCTCCCCTCCCCTGCTGCGACCAGCCCGAGCCCGCCCCGACCCCCACCCTGGCCCTCTCCCGCGCGCCCGGACCCCCGACGCCCCTCCCCTGCGCCCCGCCCCCGCAGCCCGGCGCCACCTCCTCTGTCGCCGCGCCACCCCCTCCTCATTTATCCCCTGCCAACCGCCCACCTTCCCTGCTATCCCCCTACCCGACCGGCCACCCCATCCCCTTGGCCCGATCCCTCCCCTCCTTCTCCTCTGCCACCCCCGACCCGTGTGCACTGCATCCTGACCCAACCCGACCCGACAAGCCCCTCCCCCTCACCCCGATCCCTCCATTTCCCTTCCCTCCCCTCCCCTCCCCTTATCCCAATAGCCCGCACCCAAACCCCACTCCGCCCCTCCCTCGGCATGTCGGCATGGCCGACCCAGATGTCGACCACGGCTTGATCGACGACGAAGACGGGTTTCTCGACATCCGTTCCCCGTTTCTCGACTTTCAGTTCAGCGCCGGCGAGAACGTAAAAGAATACGTGCAACGCATTACCTACCTCGTCACCAAGGACGCAGAAGCTCGGCTAGGAATCACTGAAAACCATCAACGGTGGCATCCCGGCGCACCCATGTATCCGAACATCCTGGTACTACAGGCCTTTGCCTTGGCCTCGCCACCACCAGAGATCTCTGCACCAGTCCCACCGCCACCAGAGGTTGCTGAGGACAGCCCCGCTCCTCAGTAAGTGAGTTTTCTTTCCCGGTCGATATTGGAGGGTAGCACCAAAGATCAAATCTCCTAGGTTTTATCTATGCAAACTGCTGTTCACTATGAATGGTGAGCTCTGAGATTCTGATTAACCATGTTTGTTATTAGCCCTGATATTACCTGTGGAACCCTGCTGATATAACGAAGTACCTGTTGTTCGGTTAATTAGGATTGGAATAATTGCCTGCATGCTTGTACTGCTTTGTTAAATCCATTAGTCACACTATCTATTTAAATTAATTCTTTTTTAAGCTCGTGGCAAATTGGTGAACCATGTTACTGCTCAATGAGTACTGAATTCCCTGTTAGCACACACTATTCCATATCATTTTGGTATCAAAGGATGGTCGTTGTCGCATTCAGCATCTGGTCCTGCATTCATTTTACCTCTTGTGCATTAAGGTAAAAAAAAAAAAAAAAAAGTTTGGTCCATTTCTTTCATTGCATGCCAACCCGTAAGGGTAGGCCATACCTGTTAGGAGAGTATAGTGAATCGGACAATTGCAATATGGATCCCGAGGCTTTGACTAGAGCACTTGCTGAGTTGACCCAAGGTATAACTGCTATGAACCAAAACCTCGCCGCGTATCAGCGTGACACCAACGCCCGGTTAGACCGGATGAAACAAGCGCGAACCGATTCGCATATTGAGTTTCCTAATCCCCCTCAAGGGCCCCCAGCCAACTGGCAAAACAATCAGGACCCCGATGATCAGTACCTTCGGAGTATCAGGTTAGAGGTTCCCTCTTTTGATGATAGGCATGATCCCCAGTTTTTCTTGGACTGGCTCTAGTCCATGGATTGTTATTTTGTGTGGTACCCGTTAACTGAGGTTAGGAAGGTCCACTTTCAAGCCATGAAGCTCGGCGGACCCGCGAGCCAATAATGGACCAACGTGGAAGCTCTGAGAGTTGCGCGAACCCAGCACCCTATCGATACTTGGGTCGCCATGAAGAACGAGCTCAAGGGTAAGTATGTGCCCCCGTCCAAGCACGACTGTTAGGCCAATGGCACCAATTTACCCAGGGTAGCAAATCAGCTAAAGACTATGTTGCCAAATTTGATGAATTCCTCACTCGATGCAACGTCCTTGGGACCGAGACGCTTGTCCAAGTCCTTTCCCGTTTCCGGTCTGGTCTGAGAGAAAACCTGAGGAATGAGCTCCTTGCCAGGGATGTCACGGAATTGGAAAGAGCCTACGCTCTAGTACAATACCTCGGCGCCTTTAGGTCTAGTCACTCCTACAAGCATCATGATTCTAGGAGTTACCCCACCAGACCCTCCCCTAGTAATTCCAATCGAACCTACCCCAACTCATCCCAGCCAAAACCCAGCATTCCCAATAAGAATTTTGAGAGAGATTCCCGTGGAAAGAGTGTCGAGCGAGACTTCTCCAAAGTCAGCCCTCTCACAAAATGTTACAAGTGTTAAGGGTACGGCCACGTAGCTGCCAACTACCCCAGCCCTGTCAGAGTCAATATTTTTTATGGCAATCCCATTGAAGCGGTAGATCCCGGAGAAATAGAATTCATCTACCAAGCAGAGGCAGAAGATGGAGACTTTGATGACGATAAGGACGATGCCATGCTGAGTTGCCTTAGGCAGTTTTCGTCTCCCACCATGTCAGTTGTTAGGTATGCCCTATCCCAACCCAAGGATCAAGATGACTGGAGGCGCACCGCTATTTTCCACACGTTTACCAAGATTGGGGATAAGAACTGTAAGGTCATCATCGACAGTGGTAGTTACATCAATGCCGTGTCATCGGCTGTAATCTCCAAGACTGGCCTCAAGGCCGTCCCCCACCCTCGCCCCTATCAAGTGTCCTGGATCAACTCCATTACCATGGAGGTCAAGCAGAGATGTCTAGAGTCCATCAATTTTAACATCTACTAGGACAAAATCTGGTGTGATGTCCTAACTATGGATGTGGGCCAAGTCATCTTAGGAAGACCTTGGCTTTTCGATAATGATGTTCTCATTTATAGGCACTCGAACATGTGTCTGTTTGAACATGAGAGCAAGAAAATCAAGTTGATCCCTTCCCCACCCAAGAGTTCTCAAACGTGGCAAAAGACTACCCCCACTAAGAAAATCAAGAGCGCCAGTTTCGTCTGTGCCAAAGAACTAAGTCATGAAGTATAAAAGGGGGCCCCTATCATCATCCTGGTAGCAAGAGAGACCCCTAAGGACTCCAGCCAGTCGATCTCTTCCGAGGTCACTATGGTGGTTAGGGAGTTTGCTGATATTTTTCCAGAAGATCTCCCTGACCAACTGCCCCCGATGCGCGACATACAGCATGCCATTGATTTGGTCCCTGGGGCAAGTCTTCCCAACCTGCCACATTATTGAATGAACCCTACTGAACACGCGGAGTTGAAAAGGTAGGTTGACGAGCTCCTATAAAAGGGTATCATCAAGGAGAGTATGAGGCCTTGTGCGGTCCCCGCCTTACTGACGCCTAAGAAAGATGGATCATGGCGTATGTATGTAGACAGTCGTGCCATCAATAAAATAACAGTCAAGTACCATTTTCCTATTCCATGACTGGACGATATGCTGGATATGATGTCCAGAGCTACCATCTTCTCCAAGATTGACCTGAAGAGTGGCTATCACCAAATTTGTATTAGTTCTGGCGACAAGTGGAAGACTGTGTTCAAGACTAAGGATGGACTATATGAGTGGATGGTTATGCCCTTTGGGCTGACTAACGCCCCGAGTACCTTTATGAGAGTTATGATGCAAGTACTCCAACCATTTATGGGTAAATTCCTTGTGGTGTACTTTGACGACATACTTGTCTACAGTCAATCTCGGGTGCAATATTTAGATCACCTGCGTCAAGTCTGTACTGTGCTGAGAAAAGAAGAGTTGTATGCGAATCTGAAGAAGTACACGTTTCTCACAACTCAAGTCTAATTCTTAGGATTTGTTGTCTCTACTGAGGGAGTCTCTACGGACCCCGAAGAGATCAGAGCGATCGAAGAGTGGCCCGAACCAAGAATATTCGCGATGTCAGAAGTTTTCATGGGCTCGTCATCTTTTACCGTCGATTCATTAAAGGGTTCAGCACCATCATGGCCCCAGTGACTGACTGTTTGAAGAAGGGTGAATTCACTTGGTCAAGTGCCGCCACTAGAGCATTCATTGAAATTAAGAAAAGGATGGTTGAGGCCCCTGTCATGAGTCTCCCTGATTTTTCTAAGGTTTTTGAAGTGGCATGCAACGCGTCTGGGCTCGGGATAGGTGGAGTCCTTTCCCAGGAAGGCCACCCGGTTGCCTACTTTTGTGAGAAGCTAAATGATGCTCGACAAATGTATTCTACCTATAATAAAGAGTTTTATGAGGTGATACAGTCACTTCGCCACTGGCGACATTACTTGTTGCCTCAGGAATTCGTCATTTTTTCTGACCATGAGGCCCTCCGATATATCTACTCCCAGAAGAGACTGAATGCGCGACATGGTCGATGAGTTGAATTCCTCTAGGATTACACCTTTAGTCTGCGCCATAAAGCAGGAGTTGAAATAAAGCTGCTGACGCGCTCAGTCGCCGTGTGTTCGTCCTCTCCAAATTAACTACAGCAGTTGATGTTGTAGCTCGTGTGTCCTTAGCGTGGATTTTCTATATTAACATTAATAAAGATGACTTTGGTTATTGCTTTAATTAGAATACTACTCTGGTGTATGATAATACTCATATAATAAAAGGACCGTAGGGAACACAGTAGGCCACTGAGGCACATGGAGGATCCATGCTTAGGAGACCCAGTAGACTAGTTCTGTGTAGACCTAGAACTAGTTCACAGCTTTGGTGATGCTGTTCGCTTCACCGAGCATAAGCTATTGGCAGGTAGAGGAAGTGGTGAAGTCTCCACCACGGAAACGTGGGATTCCCATTCACCTAACCAAGCACGATGATCGTGTTGAACAGGAACCAAGACGGTGCACAGTTCAGTGATTCAAACACTGGTGCAGAAACCGTCTTACTACTATAGATAATTTGTCCTTAACCCTGAGGGACCATACTCACTGGGACAACCAGTTGAGTGGTGTTTTGATGTGCCAATGTGTGCGGATCTTCCATAGTCCAATACCACGGTACATTGGGTTACCCGGCTGGCGCTTGAGTGACATGTAATCCCTATAGGTTATCCGACGTCTAGTGTTGGATGGGTGCGTTTTGATGAGTCAATCTGTCCACACAGTTAACCCAGGCCTGGTGGTTGTCAGTATGACTGACGATGTTCCGGATGCTAGGCATAGCACCGGAAGGTGTGTGGTGTTATAGATGACAAGTCATCAAACCCTAGTTAGATGATCGATCGGGATCTGACGGTGCTCCCCACCGCCCGAGTCGTATCATGGCACCAGTAATAGGAGGGATAAGGATTATCGGAGTATAATAGAGAACAGGGTTATGAGGGAGTAACATAAGTTTAGGATCACTAGAGTTCAACTTGCGTCGCACTCTGGGTGGCTACGCGGGTTAATCGGATTAGGGCTGATTAACGGAACTTTCGGTGTGTCACCAGAACAGTTAATCAGGGATCCGGTTGGAGTTAGAGATCCCAAACCCTGAAGGTTCCACCCTGTCGTTGCGCATAGGAATTGTTCCCCGACCTAGTTGGATACGTTGGATGCGAAGTAGCGCGATGGAGCGCAAGCCCGGAGCCAAAGAACCTAATTCACATATGTTACGGGCCGTAGGGGTATTTTGGTAAATACTGAAATATGGCTCAGAACATATTGAATATGGATCTTAAAATGCGAGGAATAATTCCAGGAGCTCACAGGCGCTGACGGAACTCGATTCCGAGTAGCGCACCTCACTCAGTCTCATTTTCAGTTTTTCGCTTTTCGTGAAGGGCGTTTTCGTCCGGACTTCACGATAGACACCCGGGAGACCTAAATCCGAAACCCCCTCATTCCTATCCACCTAGGGACCGGCCCTAGGCTCCTTGGAGCCATGGGCCGGAGACCGGCCCTATAAAGGAAATAGGGAGGGGAGGGCCAGCCCTAATGGTTCTACTCCCTCCCCTCCAAAAATCTGACCCCTAGTCCTCCTCCTTCGTGGTTTCGGCCAAGGAAAAGAGAGGAAGAAGAAGGAAGAAGGAAGAGAAAGGAAGGAGAAGGAAGAAAGGAGAAAGAGGAGGAGAAAATCTCCCGGCTCACCATCGTCTTCGCAACGGATTCCTCCGTCGGCTCGTAATCCCTGCACTCAGAGACGGGATTTCGAGGATTCTTCAATTCGCAAAGGGCAAGGTGCTATCCGACAGTTTCCCTTGCGATTCAAGTGAGGTTCTTCATCGTTCTGTAATCTCCGGATTATAGATCCATAAGGTATGATGAATCTAAACATCTAAGTAGATGCATGCATGTCTTCCGTAGATTGTAGTATGCCTCTAGGGTGTCCGCACATATGCTAAGATCATAGATTTATATGTAGATTGTTTTGTATCACGAAATTGTAATGAAACATACACCGTATGATCTTCGGATCTTTCTTTTGCTTCTGCTGCGACTCCGATACACGGATCCAATTCCAACAATTGGTATCAGAGCACGTTTTGGTGTATGTTTCATGCATGAATTCGTGAAAACATTATGTGAATATATGATGACATATGTTTTCGTCGGGATTCGGCATAGATCATGCATATGGATTGTGCTATGTATCGTCTTTTTGCAGGTACCGCGCTGAATAGTAATCTATGATTGCATGCATCCGGGGGTCGGACCTCGGATTTTATTTTGTATTGATTATTATTGTGGATTGTAAGGCTCTAGATGGGCGAGGGTGGGGGTTGACCATCCTCGGTTCCCTGGCCATGTTTCTAGGATTGTCTTCTTTTCTTTCTAGCGAAATTGTACACGAACGAGCACTTGCTCGGAGCGTGTTAGTTTTTCGGTCACAGGAAGAAGGAGATGATGCTACATCCACGGTTCGGGCAAGCGGTACCATGGCGTGCAAAGACCCAGCGAAAGCATGCACGTTGGCGATGAAGGGGATCGTCGTCAGAGATCGTGCAAAACGGAAGAGCGGGATATCTTGGCTGTGCTATTCAGGTTCAGGGGTCGGACCCTGGACTTGATTCAGTTTGGATGTTTTTCTGTTGTTTCTCTTTATTCAGTATTTAGAGAACCCCGATGATAATATGATTATCTTGCTTGTGAGTTTGTCTCTAGATCAGGCTTAGGGTTAGTACTAAAATTATGGATTCATCGGTGTCTCTATATGCTTCTAACACGTGCGAATCCAGTGGCTAGCGTAAAGGAAAGGTGGTAACCGCCCTCGTGGTAGTTCAGGTAGCCAAGTACTGTGCACCGAGATAGACGCAGTGTTATATTTGTTTAGTGATAATTAACTAATGTCTCCATAAGAAGTATGATAACCCTAGTGGGATGCCCTTTCCCCACGTGGTCCTAGCGACCAAGTTAGGTTAGGAATTCACTGTGTGATACCCGTTTCTAGATGACGTTTGATGGTAGTATGAACTCATCACGATTTGGTTATGCCACCATTAGGTTGAGGTCCGACGGAGGTTGTCGGATGTCCCTATTTGGCCAGCATCGAAACCTGTAATAAGATGAGGTCTACTATGACATCAGGCATCAAATTGTGAACGAGGCATCATCGTAGTGGGAGTCCTTTTCACGTTGACCTTAGGCTAGGCTCCAGATCTTAGGATTATGGACAAACTAGTGAAGTATCGGGATCCTTGGAATCTATGTAATGTGATCCTTGCAAGAAAGGCAAAAGCTGAGTATTCAAGGTAGGGACTATGATATTTTCCGAGGATACTAATGCTTTGCGGGAAGGTTTATAATCCTAGTGGGAGCACGGTAGACCAGGGTCTAAGTCTAGGAGGTCGTGACCTTTCTAGATATGCATAAAACCTCATAAAGAAGGGATGTGTAAGAGGTTCCCTCCAAAGGGGAGCCCCTGGCCTCCATAATCAACCGGCTAAGGGTCTAGATGGGAGGTACGCAGGTCGATATTCCCACCGGGTGAGAGCTGTGTTTCCTTCCATACTGGTTCGCCTAGTGGTTTCCTTCGGGACATGGAGGATGCCGGTGGCAGTGGGTGACGGTTTTATCCTGCACCGCAGGAGCCTATAAACCCCCCTGCCGACACCACCTAGATTTGTGGGAAACATCTGAAAGCTTGTGTGAAGCCGTTGTTGCTACGCACGCGGGTCACATAAAGCTGGCCAAAAGGAGACTGGGAGGTCTTTCAGTTTGCCGTGGGTAATTCTGATGAAGACTGGGTCGTAAAAACCCCGTTGGCAGAAGCGGTTGCATGCTCTCACCGAGATGCTGTCTCCAATTCAGGGCCGATAGTCTTAGTGCTCGAGCCCAGGGAATTTAGATTCCTGGATGTCTCCACTTGAGGTGGTGAAGACATAGTGGCTGGAGTAGACATTATCTATTTCTAAATTCTATGAAATAGATTGTAGTAGACCCTAACTATTGCTTTAAACCATTGTTTACAGAAATCATGACCAAGCTCGACCCCCTTGCCTCCATACTTAATGATAACAAACTTACGGGACCAAACTACGAGGACTGGAAGCGTAACCTAATGCTCGTTCTAAGAGTTGGCAAACACACAATTACCCTAAGTACCCCTCAACCGGCCATGCCGGGACCAAGTGCAACTGAGGCCCAGTTAAAGGAATAGAAAGACTGGCTAGATGCTGATGAGATGTGCAAGTGCTACATTGTGGCATCCTTGCAGACCGTCCTTCAGAAGCAAGTCGAAGACATAGCCTTTGCTTCAGGCATGATGCTCTACCTGAAGGAAATGTTCGAGGGTCGTAGTCTGGTAACTCGTTACCTGACCATCAAGAAATTGGTGTCCACGAAGATGGCAGAGGGGACTTTAGTTCAGGATCATATGCTAAAGTTGTTTGTCTATGTGAACGAGCTTGGTTCCTTCGATGTCATCTTGGATGCAGAGATCCAGACCGATATTTTTCTCGCGTCTCTGTCAGGAGCGTTTGAGGGCTTCGTTACCAACTTCAACCTTAACCGGTCGGAGATGTCTAACGCAGAGCTCCTAGCGGCGCTCCAGGCGACAGAGGACGGGATGAAGGTAGGAGCCCAATCCCTAAACGTGGAGAGGAATTCTTCTCTGAAAGCCAAGGGCAAGTTTCAGAAAAGAAAGTCTAAGAAGCCCGTGAAGATGTGCCAGGTGTAGTTGCAGGTTCCCAAGCAGAATGGTCCGGCGAAGCCCAAAGGAAAATGTTTCCGATGCGGCAAGAAGGGGCACTGGAAGGGCGACTGCCGCGCGGCTCCCAAGAAGGCTGAGACAGGTATATCTTAAATCCACATAGTGGAATCCTTTGTAGCATCCAGTTGTTCTCCAGTTTCATGGATTGTGGATTCTGGTTCCACTAACCATGCTTGCAATTATTTGCAGGGGTTCAAGGAGACAAGAAAACTGGGTGATGGGGAGATAATCCTAAGCATGGGAACTGAGGCCGTGGCAGAGGCTGAAGCAGTTGGAGATGTCATATTGCAGTTCCTTGATGGAAGAAATTTATTACTTAGAGATATACTTTATGTACCGTCCTTGAGACGTAATTTAATTTCTGTTTTCTTATTGAATAATAAAGGTTTTTCAGTTTTATTTGATGTTTCTGGTGTGTCAATTAAATTGAATGGTTCCTTTGTTTGTAAGGGAAAGATACAGAATGGTCTCTATGTAATTAACTCCAATCATAAGTAGGATAATATAACTGAAGCTTGTGTGACTAATTCATCTAAAAGGAAAAATCCCTCAGATAATCTAACACTCCTTTGGCATCTAAGGCTTGGACACATAACCTCAGACAAGATTCACAGGTTGGTTAAGGTAGGACTCTTAAGTCCAAATGTTTCAGAAAGCCTACCGACGTGTGAGTCTTGCCTGGAAGGCAAGATGACTAAAAGGTCTTTCCGAGCCAAAGGTAGCAGATCTAAGGAGGTATTGGAGTTGGTACACACTGATGTATGTGGGCCCATAAATGTCCGTGCCATAGGAGGCTTCGAGTATTTCATCACCTTCACGGATGATCACTCGAGGTTTGGATACATATACCTAATACGGCGGAAGTCTGAATCCTTTGATAAGTTCAAGGAGTTCAGAGCTGAAGCAGAAAAGCAGACGGGTAAAAGTATCAAGTCTCTTCGATCGGATCGAGGAGGCGAATACCTATCGGATGAATTTATTAGGTACCTGCGTGAGCATGGGATCATATCCAGTTGACTGCACCAGGGACACCACAACAGAACGGTGTATCTGAGAGGAGAAACCGAACTTTGTAAGACATGGTTCGGACTATGATGAGTTATGCAACATTGCCACCTAGTTTTTGGGGATATGCCCTAGAGACGGCAGCATATACTTTGAACTTTGTTCCATCAAAGTCAGTACCCCTAACTCTTTGGGAGCTGTGGTTGAAGCGAAAGCCAAGCCTACAACACTTTAGGATTTGGGGTTGTCCAGCACATGTGCGGAAGGACAAGCGAGATAAGATGGAGTCAAAAACAAAGGTATGTATGTTCGTTGGGTATCCAAAAGGGACAAAGGGTGGTTTATTTTATGATCCTGAGGATAGAAAGGTTATCGTCTCGACGAACGCCGTATTCCTAGAGCAGGATTATTTAATAGACTATAAGCCCACCAGTAAAGTAGTTCTTAAAGAATTGCTTGGTACTGATGGGAGTACGCAGACAGAAAACGTAGTGGGAGCCGATACCACTAAGATTAACGGTACTGTAGAATCGACTCCTATGGAACCACCGCAGGTTCGTCGCAGTGGGAGGACCACAAGTGCTCCTGATAGATACATTGGAGAAGCCTTTATGGTTGATTCAGAGTTTCAGGAGAATGATCCTCTGAACTATGACGAAGCGATAGTATCCACTGACCATGCAGCATGGCAGGAAGCCATAGAGGCATAACTGACATCGATGTCCCAAAATTCGGTCTAGACACTTGTAACACCACCTCACAACATTAAACCTGTTGGGTGTAAGTGGGTGTACAAAAGGAAAAGAGGCCCGGATGGTACCGTTGAGACTTACAAAGCTAGACTAGTCGTTAAGGGTTATACCCAGCGAGAAGGGATCGACTATGACGAAACCTTTTCGCTAGTGGCTATGCTTAAGTCTATCCGGATCCTCTTGTCCATTGCAGCCCATTATGATTGGGAGATCTGGCAAATGGACGTCAAGACCACATTCCTCAACGGGGATTTGGAAGAAGACATCTACATATCTCAGCCTCCAAGCTTTGTCACAAAAGGTCAGAAAGGTCTGGTGTGCAAGTTGCAAAGGTCCATTTATGGACTGAAACAAGCATCCAGAAGTTGGAACATGTATTTTGATCAGGTTATCCAGTCTTATGGATTTGAACAGAACGTGAATGAACCATGTGTTTATAAAGGAAGCGATAAGACCGCAGTAGTTTTTCTAATGCTTTACGTAGATGATATACTGCTCATCGGAAACGATGTTGGAACGTTGTCTACAGTGAAGATGTGGTTATCCTCTCAATTTGACATGAAAGACCTGGGTGAAGCGAGTTATGTTCTGGGGATCAAGGTAACTCAAGATCGTCAGAACAAGATTCTCTCGCTGTCACAGTCAGGCTATATAGATACTATCTTGGTCAGATTCAGTATGCACAACTCCAAGAAGGGACTGGTTCCATTCAGACATGGAATGAAATTGTCCAAGTATCAGGGTCCTAAGACTCCTGAGGAGAGGGCAGAGATGCAGAAGATACCTTATGCTTCGGCTGTAGGGAGTCTGATATATGCCATGCAGTGCACGAGACCAGATATATGCTATGCAGTAGGCATGATGGGCAGGTATCAGTCAAATCTGGGTCCAGGGCACTGGACTATTGTGAAAAATATACTCAAGTATCTCCGTAGGATGAGAAATTATGAGTTAGTTTACTCTTCACAGAAACTTATGCCGATTGGATATACGGATTCTGACTTTGCATCAGATCCGGAATCCAGAAGATCGACATCAGGGTTTGTGTTTTCATTAGGAGGAGGAGCTGTCAGTTGGAGGAGCGTGAAGCAGGGATGCATCGCGGATTCGACGACAGAGGCTGAGTACGTTGCGGCGTGCGAAGCAGCTAAGGAGGTGGTGTGGCTCAAGAAGTTCCTCACGGACTTAGGATGCGTACCGGGAGCTCAAGATCCTATTGTCCTTTACTGCAACAATAGTAGAGCGGTAGCACAATCCAAGGAGCCAAGATATCACCAGAGGAGTAAGCATATCGAGCAGAAATACTACATAATCCGGGACTTGCAGAAGCGAGTGGAGGTAGCAGTGACTCAGGTGGCATCTGCAGATAACATGGCGGACCCTTTCACAAAGGCGTTACCGACCACGGCTTTTGAGAAGCACATGGATGCCATGGGAGTTAAGACTGTTGTTCCTCACTAGGCCAAGTGGGAGATTGTTATAGGTCGTGTGTCCTTAGCGTGGATTTTCTATATTAACATTAATAAAGATGACTTTGGTTATTGCTTTAATTAGAATACTACTCTGGTGTATGATAATACTCATATAATAAAAGGACCCTAGGGAACACAGTAGGCCACTAAGGCGCATGGAGGATCCATGCTTGGGAGACCCAGTGGACCAGTTCTGTGTAGACCTAGAACTAGTTCACAGCTTTGGTGATGTTGGTCGCTTCACCGAGCATAAGCTGTTGGCAGGTAGAGGAAGTAGTGAAGACTCCACCACGGGAACGTGGGATTCCCATTCACCTGACCAAGCACGATGATCGTGTTGAACAGGAACCAAGACGGTGCACAGTTCAGTGATTCAAACACTGGTGCAGAAACCGTCTTACTACTATAGATAATATGTCCTTAACCCTGAGGGACCATGCTCACTGGGCTAACCAGTTGAGTGGTGCTTTGATGTGCCAACGTGTGCGGACCTTCCATAGTCCAATACCACGGTACGTTGGGTTACCCGGCTGGCGCTTGAGTGATATGTAATCCCTACAGGTTATCCGACGTCCAGTATTGGATGGGTGCGTTTTGATGAGTCAATCTGTCCACACAGTTAGACCAGGCCTGGTGGTTGTCAGTATGATTGACGATGTTCCGGATGCTAGGCATAGCACCGGAAGGTGTGTGGTGTTATAGATGACAAGTCATCAAACCCTAGTCAGATGATCGATCGGGAACTGACGGTGCTCCCCACCGCCCGAGTCGTATCATGACACCAGTAATAGGAGGGATAAGGATTATCGGAGTATAGTAGAGAACAGGGTTACGAGGGAGTAACATAAGTTTAGGATCACTAGGGTTCAACTCGCGTCGCACTCTGGGTGGCTACGCGGGTTAATCGGATTAGGGCAGGTTAACGGAACTTTCGGTGTGTCACCGGAACAGTTAATCAGGGATCCGATTGGAGCTAGAGATCCCGAACCCTGAAGTTTCCACCCTGTCGTTGCGTATAGGAATTGTTCCCCGACCTAGTTGGATACGTTGGATGCGAAGTAGCGCAAGCCCGGAGCCAAAGAACCTAATTCACATGTGTTACGGGCCGTAGGGGTATTTTGGTAAATACTAAAATATGGCTCAGAACATATTGAATATGGATCTTAAAATAAGCGGAATAATTCCAGGAGCTCACAGGCGCTAACGGAACTCGATTCCGAGTAGCGCACCTCACTCAGTCTCACTTTCAGTTTTTCGCTTTTCGTAAAGGGCGTTTTCGTCCGGACTTCACGATAGACACCCGGGAGACCTAAATCCGACCCCCCCTCATCCCTATCCACCTAGGGGCCGGCCCTAGGCTCCTTGGAGCCATGGGAGACCGGCCCTATAAAGGAAATAGGGAGGGGAGGGCCGGCCCTAATGGTTCTACTCCCTCCCCTCAAAAAATCCGACCCCTAGTCCTCCTCCTTTGTGGTTTCGGCCAAGGAAAAGAGAGAAAGAAGAAGGGAGAAGGAAGAGGAAGGAAGGAGAAGGAAGAAAGGAGAAAGAGGAGGAGAAAATCTCGCGGCTCGCCATCATCTTCGCAACGGATTCCTCCGTCGGCTCGTAATCCCTGCACTTAGAGACGGGATTTTGAGGATTCTTCAATTCGCAAAGAACAAGGTGCTATCCAACAGTTTCCCTTGCGATTCAAGTGCGGTTCTTCATCGTTCCGTAATCTCCGGATCATAGATCCATAAGGTATGATGAATCTAAACATCTAAGTAGATGCATGCTTGTCTTCCGTAGATCGTAGTATGCCTCTAGGGTGTCCGCACATATGCTAAGATCATAGATTTGTATGTAGATTGTTTTGTATCATGAAATTGTAATGAAACATACACCGTATGATCTTCGGATCTTTCTTTTGCTTCCGCTGGGACTCCGATACACGGATCCAATTCCAACAGTTGATGGGTTCGTGAAGCTAAAAATCGAGTATGAGTCATGTCCCGATTTTAGCGAAACCTATGATTTATTGAAAGACGGGACCCTTCCAAAAATTGATGGCTATCTCATGCACAATGGATATCTATTCCGGGGGCGACGGCTGTGCATCCCACAAACATCCTTACACGAGTTTCTCGTATGGGAGTTGCACGCTGGAGGTCTTGTCGGTCACTTTGGGAATGAGAAGACCATCGAGGCTATGGAAAACTGGTTCTATTGGCCAAGTCTGAAGCACGATGTTGCTAGGCATGTTGGTAGGTGTCATACTTGTTAGCTAGCCAAACAACAGAAACAAAACACTGGCCTATACACCCCGTTACCAGTCCCAAACTGTCCATGGCAAGACATCAGCATCGATTTCGTACTAGGTCTTCCGAAGACTCTGAGGAAGCACGATTCGGTTCTAGTCGTCGTCGATCGTTTCTCCAAAATGGCCAATTTCTTACCTTGCTCCAAAACGTCCGACGCTACAAGAGTCGCTAAGATTTTTTTTGATGGTGTCGTCAGATTGCACGGTCTGCCTAAAACTATTGTTTCTGACAGGGATGTCAAGTTCACCAGTTTCTTCTGGAAAACACTGTGGCACAAGTTGGGCACTAAACTCCAGTTCTCTACTGCTTTCCACCCACAAACCGATGGTCAAATCGAGGTAGTTAATCGAAGTCTGGGTAACCTTTTGCGCACCCTGGTAGGTGAACATGTTGGGACTTGGGATCTGAAATTGTCCATCGCTGAATTTGCATACAATACATCTGTCAATAGGACCATTGGTTTGAGTCCCCATGAAATTGTGCATGGTTTTAAGCCTAGGCAGCCTATAGATCTCATCCCTATGGCTGACTATCATCGAGTCTCTGAGTCAGCATCTGCATTTGCATCGCATGTCCAAGAACTACACAGGAAAATCAGAGATAAGATTGAGCAGAGCAATGCTAACTATAAGCTACGAGCTGACCTCAGGAAAAAGTTTAAAACATTTAATGTTGGCGATTATGTAATGTTCCGGATCCGTCAGGAGCGGTTTCCCTCGGGAACTGTTAAAAAGCAGCAAGCACGCAGTGCGGGCCCTTTCCAAATCTTAAAGAAATTGAATGACAATGCTTATGTTATAGATCTCCCTGATGATTTCGTCATCAGTTCCACCTTCAATATCGAGGACCCAGTGGCCTACAAGGGTCCTGATTTTAACCCTAGTAATCCTCTCATAGGTGAGCCTTCTCATGACCCAGTTTCTGAGAACCCCTCCCTACCTCCACTTCAAGAAATTCCACCAAATTATGCAGCAGATAAAATAGATAAAATTATGGATGATGAGATTGTGTCCAGTAAGGACGGTGGCACCCGACGGTATCTGATCCGTTGGAAGAAAAAACCCACCTCTGATGACACCTGGGTTGACCGCAGCGATCTTCAGCAGTTGGATCCCGACACCCTGGAGCAGTATGAGAGCTTTGCAGATCCTCACTCGACGGGGTCGAGCTCTTTCCCACCTGGGGAGAATGATGGGGACATCGAGCCTCGGCCCTGGCGGGTGTACCAATGCAGGAGGCGACACCTAAGCATGTGGTTCTGAGTCTAGCCATGTTGGCTGTTTATTTTTATGTTGGGTCAAGCCCGTACTATTAGTGGGTTGTGGTTTTGATTAGAGTACTTTTAGTCCCACTTCGATTAGTGGGTTGTTTTGTTTGTCATTGTAAGCCTATTTATAGGCATATTGTCTTTTCTTTTAGTATGCAATGAATAAAATTTTTGCCTCTTCTCACACTTGTGAGAAAGCTAAGGTGAGGTGTGTGAAACCCTAGGCCCCACCTAGGTGTGTGAAACCCTAGTGGGACCCCACCATCCCATTTCCCCTTTCCCATTCCCCTCCCAAGCCCCCCCGGCCTCCCCCCCCCTTCCCCTTTCTCCTCTCTTCCCCAAACCCCGACCCTAACTTCCTTCCCCCCCCCCTCTCCTCCCCTCCCCTGCTGCGACCAGCCTGAGCCCGCCCCGACCCCCACCCCGGCCCTCTCCTGCGCGCCCGGACCCCCGACGCCCCTCCCCTTCCCTCAGCCGAGCCCAGGTTGGGGCCCCGACCTCCCCTGCGCCCCGCCCCCGTAGCCCGGTGCCACCTCCCCTGCCGCCGCGCCACCCTCTCCTCCTCTATCCCCTGCCGACCGCCCACCTTCCCTGCTATCCCCCTACCCGACCGGCCACCCCTTCCCCTTGGCCCTCCCCTCCCCTCCTTCTCCTCTGCCACCCCCGACCCGTGTGCACTGCATCCTGACCCAACCCGACCCGACAAGCCCCTCCCCCTCACCGCGATCCCTCCCTTTCCCTTCTCTCACCTCATCCCAATAGCCCGCACCCAAACCCCACTCTGCCCCTCCCTCAGCATGTCGGCATGGCCGACCCAGACGTCGACCACGGCTTGATCGACGACGAAGATGGGTTTCTCGACATCCGTTCCCCGTTTCTCGACTTCCAGTTCAGCGCTGGCGAGAACGTGAAAGAATACGTGCAACGCATTACCTACCTCGTCGCCAAGGACGCAGAAGCTCAGCTAGGAATCACTAAAGACCATCAATGGTGGCATCCGGCGCACCCGTGCATCCGAACATCCTGGTACTACAGGCCCTCGTCTTGGCCCCGCCACCACCAGAGATCTCTGCACCAGTCCCACCGCCATTAGAGGTTACTGAGGACAGCCCTGCTCCTCAGTAGGTGAGTTTTCTTTCCCGATCGATATTGGAGGGTAGCACCAAAGATCAAATATCCTAGGTTTTATCTATGCAAACTGCTGTCCACTATGAATGGTGAGCTGTGAGATTTTGATTAACCCTGTTTGTTATTAGCCTTGATATTGTCTGTGGAACCCTGCTGATATAACCAAGTACCTGTTGTTCGGTTAATTAGGATTGGAATAATTGCATGCATGCTTGTACTGCTTTGTTAAACCCATTAGTCATGCTATCTGTTTAAATTAATTCATGTTTAAGCTCGTGGCAAATTGGTGAGCCCTGTTACTGCTTAACAAGTACTGAATTCCCTGTTAGCACACACTGTTCCACATCAATAATAGGTTCCAAAATCTTGATCTGAACCTGATAAATGGTGAAAAATCTATATTCATATTTGAATTCTAATTACTAATGTACTTCAGATTCAGATGTGTAATTGAGATTTAAATAAGGTTTTTGGCTTCTAGCATGCTATTTGATGTAGAGGGTTGGTATCAATTTGTTGATATTGATATCAATCTTTGCTGATTTCATGATCAGATGTGAAGGTCCAATTAGGGTTTCTCCTTTTGAAAACCAAAATAAAATCACGATTGTTTGTGGGTGGAGAAGACAAACAAATGACTATAGTTTCAACTGCGGTAATTAAAACTACTTATAGTTGTAATTACAACTCCCCTAGCCAAACGGACCCTCAAGGAGATTCTGAACACAACATTTGGATTCAACACAGTAAGCAAGCTCGACGGGTTCACGGTGCAGCATAAATCATGCCAAATCCAAGTCACGTACGGTATCCGGCCAAACCCGGTCCACATCGCTCAATATCACGTGCGGTGCACGTGACATGCACTGGTTTAGAAGAAAAAAAAAGTGTCACTCTGAAGACAGCTAATGAGCCCACTTTGCTTTGAGCAGAGGCCAACTTAAACACCCACTCTCACATAAAACAAAAGCATATGCATGCAATATTATAAAACATGGTGGTGCCTCTTTATTCTCCACCACTACTCACCTCAGATGTGTGTGTGTGTGGGTGTGGTTCCATGTCCCTGTCCCCCCTGGATGACCTGAGGCACTACCCATCCACAATGCTACTTTATGGATGGGCAGTTCATGGATGGAGCCATCCTGACGTGGCACCTGATCACAGCCGTCCCTTTACTCGTCAATACATAGGGGGTGCAATGGATGGCTACGATCAAGTCCACGTCAAGATATCCCGATTCGGATGGAAAATCGGATGGATGAACATCATTTTCCTATGTGGATAGAGTTCAAATATTCTCAAGTCGGCCCGCCCCGGTCACAACCCCTGCGTGGGCCCTACGTCCATCGCAGTTGCAGATGGCTGGCAGCTCGACAAGTGAATCGCACTCTAGCGACTGCACAATCATCGTGCGGCTGTGATGCACACTGGGCCCACACGGGGCTCGCGATCTCCCTACATTTTAACATTTTTGTATCTTATCCTTTAAGGGCATGACTCTACTAGATATCAAAGTGCACCCTACTCATAAAAGGGTGATCTCCCCCCCTCTTCATTTCTATAGATGGGTGTTTCTGTTTTAGCACTCTTGTGCCCTAATGGTGATCCATTACCTTTGTGCTTCAATGAGCTTACCAACCTAATCCCCTAAAAACTCAAGGAAGTTACGAGGTAATCGCGCATTGACAAACAAAAGATCTCCCAAAATTTCAGCACAATTAAGCTTCCACGCAAAGTAGTAGACCGGTCGGTAAACAACGGTCCTCGCTTCGAGCTACCACTTGTGCATTGACATTACATCCTCAAGAGTGGAATATATACCTTCATGTCTTGTTTAAGATGAAGGAGAATGGTCTTTGTGCTCCATGTAGAAAAGAATAGGCTAATAATTGAAGTGTGGGAGAGCTGTAGAAGCAAGGCAATTGTACAGTTTGACATTCAATCTTTATTCAATTAGATCCGTGGTCGTCACTACGAATCCCTTGACCAGATCTATCGGCGGTCTAGCATTTTTCAATCAATTGAAAACGATCAACGGTCCGAATCAACGAATTTCTCTTTGATCAGACTCATTCTATCCTAGTTTTTGATGTTCTTGATTAATAGGTGGCAATTCCTTTGACCAGATCTGCTGTTGGGCTGATAATTTACTACCAATTGAAACCGTTCTTGAGTTGCAAGCAACGAATTACGTGGTGCCAACTAAGATCCATTCTCCCAGTCTCCTGCATGTCCTTGATCTGCAGGAGGCGCTGATCGAAGAAGGCGTATCGATCGATTCTTTTTTCGGTTTTCTGGTAGTTGATGTGAATCTATCAATGTAGCAAGCTCATTGGTCTTCAGGGGCACTAAAGTCAATTCTCCGTGAGCCGCGGATTGCTTGTCAATGCCCTTAGGTTATGATCCACCAACCCTAATGGGTACATTCGCAAATTCCATGGAGAAAGTGCTCACCCTCTACTTTCCATTTTAAATGCAAAGGCAGCAGTGAGATTTGCATTGGTCACATATAAAGAATTGCCTAACTAATTCTATCACAACCCGGCCACGCATAGTTCCATCTTGCTCTCCAACAAGAGGAGGAATCATTTCTTTCCCATGCTCTCGAAGGCGAGGAAACAAAATCTCATGACTCGGATCGGTGAAGTGAAGTTTCTCGACATGGACTTGATAAGGCCTAAGGGATCAACTCTCCTCTTCATCCTCATCTCAGCATCGTTGCTCTCAGCATCATTTGCAGGTTTGTGTGATTCTCTAGAAACCGAGCTTATGTCTCGCTATAAAATGTTCGTTTCGAGTCCGAAATTGAATCCGAGCGCCCAAAGAATCTTGGTAGCTGCAGTATTTGGCGAACATAATGATGGAATTCTATTGGATCGCAAAGCCAGATCACGTCTTACCCCTCGGTTCAAATAATTATATGTTGCTTCTATATTTCTGACCACACCTTATTATTGATATCAACTATAGACTTCCATGTGATATTAGTAGTTGTGTAGAACAAACTAATATTGATGAGCCGAGCAATATTTTTAAACTTGTTCATCGATCGATCGAGCCGATTCTTGAATTCGCGTACCCATCATGTGCAATGAACACATCCTTGATTCCATCGTGTATCAGAATGATTACAACTAGAATCCCTAAGGTGTGGAACACCCAGATAACTGCTATTTTCGAAATTATCAGTTATATAAGTAGAGGATGAAACTATTCTATGTTTTGAGAAAGTACACGAACTCGCATCTATTAATTTTTACTTGAAGCTTAATTACGCGACGGTTAAGATTTTTGCACTATTTTTCTTTTTAATTCATTCTATATCTCTTGATTTACGCTTCCTAATATTTCTAGAGAGTTGCTTTGCAGGCGGGCAGCGAAAGGTTATTGATAAACCTGTGGTAGAACTGGGATCTGCTACTGAGGTAATGATCATAGAACTGATCTCAAGATTGGTTCTTTTTTTGTTTGTGAATTAGCAACCATGAAGTCCATTAATTAAAACGAGGGTAACCGAATACTCTCGATGAAGAGATTATAACAAATGTTAGCCTATAACCATAGCGTTAATTGCCTTAATTCATTTTTCCTGATAATCGACCGATAGAGCCTCTCGTTGATTTCATTCATTTGTTTTCCCTGACAAGATGTTCGATGAACAGCAGGAATCGCCCGAGAAGTTCATGAACAATAAGCGAGCCTTTGTCCATCCCAGAATTCTCAAAGTGAGCACAAACGACTACGGACGCTACGATCCTCCCCCAACCTTTGCAAAGCCTCCTTTCAAGCTCATCAACGACTGATGTCACTCCCTCTTGGACCCGAACATCGGAAATGATCGATCGAGTGCTTTAAACCTCATGGAATTGTAGAAACTAGAGGATTACAATCTTAGGTACATGTATATGCTACAGATGATTGCAGTATGTTGGAGTGATATTCACCCATAATTTCTTGTAATATAGTTCCGCTATTGCCCTTTGAAATCCAGATTAGCCCAGGTCCATGTATCTATGGCGACGCAAAGTTAAATACCACAAAAGAAACAATTTTTCCTTCATCAACCTGATTGCACTTTCGAGTTACGGTTTCTATTCAGTAGGATACATATTCGTAATCTGAATGGTGGAGAGGAGGTTTCTGTTGCGGAATAAACACGATCTGGGAGAGACAAACTTAGCCGATTTCATTTCTTTTAACGTAATTCACTCATAAGTCGGGCTACATTAATTCACATATAACAAGTTCTCTTCATGGTGACCGGTCTTGTTTGACCATTTGCCACGCTCCGACGTTTTGGTTCATCGTCCGTCGACGACCCGCAGCAACATCGCAGCCCGTGCCTTGCGTCCGACACCTCCTGCGTGCATTGCCCCGAAACCATCGTTTGTCCATGATGTTCAGCACATTAGTCCATTAATACCCTCCGCACGCTTGTTGCCACACAAGCGTTACAATATTGGCCTCGACAGTTGCCAGCCGCATTTGCCCCACGTCCGTTGATGCCTCCTTTGGCCTCTCCATGGGCCCATGCTCACGATCAAATAGCACACGGTGCCCGTTCACGCCTTCGCATGCCTGTTGTCCCATAGGCATGTCCGCGGCTGAGTCTACCGCGCAACCTTGCATCCGTCGATGCCTCAGTCTGCTGCCCATCGTTACTTCCCAATCTTGGAGAGTCATATCCGAAGGACCAAGTCCACTTCAATTCTTACAAGGAAATCACTCACATCAACGATATCCTCGATCCCGTCGTCTCTCCATGGGCCATTGCACACGATCGTGGAGTATCCATCATCAGGCCCACGGAAAATAAACTTGACACAATTTGGCCTAATTAGGGGGTGGGGCCAAAAGCACTGCATTAATAAGAATAATTCCCCCCCCCCCCCCCCCCCCCAAGGTAGAGAAGCACCCTTCCATGATGATAGTCTTCTGTTAAATTTTTTTAAGAGTGACCTCCAAGAAGATACATGGTGTATAATTCCATGGCAGGCAAGAAGGAGAGAGGTCCCATTAAGAAGGAGGCAGGAGAGAGTGAAAAGCTTGGTTGGTCGGTGATATATCAACTACGAAAAGAGCTATTAAGGGCGGAATCAGACACGCAGAAAACTACAGAGTCGGAGAACACATAAGAGAAGACTCATGCGGATGTGCATCCTGGCACTTCCTATACTTTGTCGCATCGTCCTTGCAATGCTCCCCCCATCAAAGTCCCTTTAGACAACTGGCCCGAAAGTAGGGCTCGCAATTTCGGACCCGACACGGCAGACCCGACACGAAGTTAGCGGGTCTGGGTCAGGGCTAAACGGGTTTGGGTTGTAAACGGGTCGACACGATAGACCCGTTTAATAAACGGGTCGGGTCCGGGTTTAGGGTCTGGACACGGTAGACCCGGGAAGACCCGTTTAGTATTCAACGGGTCGTGTCGGGTCGGGTCGGGTCGTGTCTACCCGCAATCTGATACTATAATATATAATACCAGCGGGTCTTTCGGGTCAGGTCGGGTCGAGTCGGATTGGGTCGGATCGGGTCAACTGAATAGTTCCGGGTGATAAACGGGTCTTATCGGGTCTACCCGTTTATTAGCAGGTCGGGTACGGGTTTAGGATCTAGACACGATTAGTTAAACGGGTCGGGCCCGGGTCTTGGGTTTTTGGACACGAACCCGACTAGACACGACACGAACCCGAAACGACCCGACCGATTGCCACCCCTACCCGAAAGTCACCATGCTAACTCTATCTGGGTTACTGGCTCTTGGGCGGATGATAAGGAGAACTGGTTTCCTAGATTGTACAGCGACTCAACACACGAAGGATCAAAGAGGCCTTTTTAGACCAAAAAGTGTCTAGCATGATTGAGCAGATTCATGAGCTTATTTGGTATGATTACTTCGTCTGGGAATCCATACCAACATGGGGAGCTATGTTGATAGATTTTCTCCAAGTGTTCGGAGCAGGAAATCCATATCTAAAGTATGGAATATTCCCAATCATGAATGGAGTGACTCCAATGATGATTGACAAAGCTTTATCCTTGGGCACCTCCGGCAATACTTATACCATGCTTCAGTTGGTGCTGAACAGTTCGTTGATGACCGGCGGATGTGCTTGCCACTATCGTGACCATCGTCACCTCCATCGTCTCTCGATGACTGGCACCGGTGCTCGTCGGCACCTCCACCAGCCACCCGTCGACAACCCCGTCAGCCCGCTCATCGACAATTGGAATGGTTGCTCGTTGCTGACTCCAGTGCCATCGAGGTTCTCCCCTCGATCCAATCACCCGCATGTGTTTGTGCCATCGTGGTACTTCCCCACGATCTGTCGAGGTCGTTGCTCGTTGTCTGAGCTGACCTCTTCATTGGTGTAGATCTCCTCAGATTCAGGGTGTAGGGACTCCCACATGGCTGCCCTTCGTCGATCACCATGAACCAACCCAGGGAAGGAGGCACTGCACTGCGGCCTACCCCAGGTTCTCCTCCGGTGACTCAAACCAACCCAGGCGTCATCCGTCCAATACCCTCCTGGTGCTGGGCCTTGTCGCCTTTGGTTGCCGAGAGAGTGAGGCCCCCCTTCGGCCTTCAACCTATGAGAGGAAATTCCACCTATATCTCCTCAGCATTTCAGCTCCTTCGATCACCACTCCATGGCACATGCGAGAGGGGGGCGAGTGGGGGGAGGGGGGTGAGATGTCGCTCGCACCTCCGCTCGGGCTCTCGGCGTTACCCCTTGATGGTTAGGGTTTACTCCATCCCTCCTTGTTATCATCTTCAGCGGGTGATATAGATCTAAGAGAGCCTTCCTCTTTTTATAGAGGCTAACGTAGTTGCTTGGCTTATACTCCAAGCAACCAGTTAATTTGCTTGTGCACCAAACAATCCGGGAGTAGGGACCCATTGCACATTCTCTAACGGGCCGACTTTATGGAATGGATCCTAATTATCTCCCTCTCAGACCATAAGTGAGGCCTTCCAAAGTAGGACTCCGCACCTGGAGCATGTTCCAGCCAGCTCTACAAGTAGTTGCACCAACACTGATCCGCTCCCCTTGGATCTAGATTCTCCACCGACCCTATCCGCTCTCCCAACTTGGCTCTGATACCAGCCTGTAACATCCTGTTATTTTACGAATTTGGGCAACCTGTATAGCACTAGGGTGTTAAGAGAAAAACTTGGTTCAATGATTTCTATAAAGTAAGTAAACAATTGGAGTGTCTTTATTTAAATAAATCATGTAGTATATTTAATAGCTTCACGTACATGACTTATTATAGTAGGAAAGCGACAAATAGTTCCAAGATTCTTCAAATCTCTGCTCCCGTCTCCACGTAGTAGGGAGTGTAGAGCAGATCCTCTATTCCCTCTGATTCATTCCAGATGTTCTCCTCAGCTTCCTCTCCGCTAAGTCCTATAGGGTTAGTATCTACAGTAGACATAAAACCTGTAGGGGGTGAGTCTAAACCACCAACTCACCAATAACCCAAGCTTATTCAATATAAGTTTAATGAACTAAAATCTATAGCAAATCTATTAATGAGTATTAATAAAAGAGTTATTGATCACCTGATTTCCTTCAATCTCAAGCTAGGGTAGAAATCTTACCCAGGGTCACTTTTTATCTCAAGACAAGGCTAGTCTCACATCTGGGTTTCTTTTAGCCACAAAGACAATATTAGCCCCATACTTGGGTTTCTTTTAGTCACAAAGACAAGGCTAGTCCCACAACTGGGTTTTTTTTTATCATATGACAAGACTAGCCCCATACCTAGCTAGGTTTCTTTTAGACTGCAGTTATGGCAAGCCCCACACCCAAAATGATCAGCATCTCTCCGATTTTCTCAGTTCTTACATATTTATCTATTATTTAAATATCATAATCTTAATAAGAATTTACAGGGTTTAAATTATCTACCTGACAGACTGAAGTGTTCTTCCTTGATTGATGATCCCTTAACATGATTACGATCTGAAATCAGTATGTTTTTAGTTATTAGTTGGTATTTTTACTTATTCAATTTGATATTCTTTACTGTATAGGTCATAGGGTGACTGGCGGAATCGAATTCCAAGGTTAGAGGATCAATTAGACATTTTATCCTATAAGGGTATTTTGGTCATTTCAAAAGGAATTCATGGGCTCTCAAACGAGGACTCATATAAACACCTGGATGAATTTTTAGAATTATGCACAACATTTAACCTGCAAACCCTAGACGATGAAGCAATGAAATTACAGTTGTTTTCCTTTTCGCTTAAGGATAAAGTCAAACATTGGATTCAAACCCTAAGAAATGCCACCATCCCCACTTGGGAAAAGCTTCAACAAGAATTTCTGAAGAAGTACTTTCCAATCAGAAAAATGAACCAATATAGGAGATGTGGGGAGTTTTTCTGGAATTGAGCGGTTCAATTGAAAGGCACAATCTAACAATCTAAAGAACACAATTAGACAGGGTTTACGTGGAAAAACCCTTCGCAAAGGGAAAGAACCACGGGGTGGGGCGAGAATACACTAATAAGGCAACACGAGTACAAATGCTCACCTGACCCACATACACCCGGAGAGGATTGGCCTCCCAAAATGCCGACCTCTCAAGTCTCTCTCTAGCTCTAAAAATTCAGGAATGCGACAGGCAGCACTTCCCCTTCCCAAAATTCTGATCCCTTTCTCTGAGGGAGTGGGCCTCTTTTTATAGTGCTTCGGGGTGACAGCTGGGACGCTCCGTGTGGGGCGGCATTGATGGCGTGTTTCTGCGACTTGCGTAACTGCTCGCGAGTGGGCGACGTGTCGCATTACGGGCACCCGATAATTATGGCCAGGAGTGTTTTTTGCCTTACTGGTCAACCGGGAATCGTGGCGCGTGGGCTGTCTTCCCGTAACCGTCGCTCGACCGAGATTCTCGGAAGTAATTGCTGCATGATCTTGATGCGTGATCTTCGTGTAAGCTCGTTGGAATATCGGAACTGCCTTGGAGCGGGGAAAGCGGGTTTCCCTTCTTCCCGAGACGAATGTAGAGCACGGTCGTGTGCAAACGAAACGCATGGCCAGCCTGCTCAATCCGAGGAGAGGTGTAGTGCACGGCCAGTCACACTTGTCCGAGGCGAGTTGAAGAGGGCAGCCAAGCCTCCATTTATTCAAAACTGACCATACCCAGCAGGTAGGGGGGCGCGATCGACCGGCATGTAACGCGTGGCCGAGTCGGGCCTGGTCCAAATACGCGACCAGTTGGTGCAAAACGCACGACCGGCCGGGTAATACTGTCGGGTTCCCTCTGTACGGCCGGCTCGGGCCGGGTAAGGTTTAAATGCGCAGCCGGCCGGCGCAAAACGCGCGGCCGGCCGGGTCATTGAATGCTTCTTCTTCTTCCTTGGGTCACAGTGAGGCGAAGTGTGCGGTCAGCCATGACAAGGTGCGCGGCCGGGCACAGCAAAGCGAAGTGTGAGGTAGGGCGCAACGAGGCGCGCGGTTGGGCACAGCGAGGTAAAGCATGCGACCGGGCGCAATGAAGTGAGGTGCATGGCCGGGGCGCAGCAAATTGCACGATCGGGTGCAGCAAGGTGAAGTGCGCAGTCGAGGGCAGCAAGTGAAGTGTGCGACCGGGGCGCAGTGAAGTGCACGACCGGCCGGGGCGAGGTACGCAGCCAGTCGGGCGAAGTACACGACCGGGTGCTTCCACTTTCTTTATTTGTTAAGGTACACACAATACCTCCTCCTCATCGGTCGGTTTTTGGGATTCTCTGGTTGGTCAGGACCATTCTGTCTCATTTCTCACCGTGCGTACCTCAGGCTATGCAGCTTTCAAAATTTTATTGTGCACAATCTTCATGCTTGGGTTGATCGATCGGTTTCTTGCAAAGGTAGTTCTCGATATGCACCGTTGCCTTAATTTGGTCGATTGGTCATACTTTGAGTGACCTGTCAAGTTCTGCTCATACTTTGAGCAACTGGTCTCAAATCCCATTTCTTCTTGGTGTGTTCAATCGACAAAAAGAGTGGTTCTTTTGTACTGCTGGCTAGGAGAAGAGGGGAAACTTTGAAGATTTAACCCTACTCAAGGGGGGTTAAGTGTTTCCGAAGGAAATTTAGCTTGACCCGACTCGTGGGGGGTCAAGTGCTCCCAAAGAAGGCTTTTGGCTTGACCCAACTCATGGGGGGTCAAGTGATTCCGGAGGAGGCTTTTGGCCTGACCCAATTGCTCCCGGAGGAGGCTTTTGGCCTGACCCAACTTGTGGGGGGTCAAGTGCTCCCGGAAGAGATTTTTGTGTTTCACTTTTCGCGCATTTTCACTAACCAGTCATACTCCTCATCGAGTCTTTCGACTAGTCAACCTTTACTGCAGATCAGTCTTGAGTGTTTCACGTTTCGCGCATCTTCACTGATCGGTCATACTCTTTGTCGAGTCTTTCGACCGGTCAGTCTTTACTACAGATTAGTCTTTACTCAATAAGGAGTGTTTCACCCTAGGCATTTTCATCGACCGGTTATACTCTCTTTTGAGTCTTTAGACCGGTTGGTCTTTACCGCTCCTTGGTCTTTGCTTCTGCCAAGCGATAGAACCCACTTTAGGGTGTTATATATCGCCCGGACTTTTCACCTCTCAGTCATACTCTCTTTTAAGTCTGTTGACCAGTTGGCGTTTAAGGTTTACCCCCACTCTTGGAGAGGTAAAAGTATCAGCCGATCATACTCGACATTGAGTCTTTTGACCGGTCGAGCTTTCACCCAACCGACTCTTTAACTTCAGTCGACCGGGTCTTCTTAGGGGAGGTTTTTGGCTTGACCCAACTTGTGGGGGGTCAGGTGCTCCCGGAGGAGGCTTCTGGCTTGACCCAACTCGTGGGGGGTCAAGTGCTCCCGGAGGAGGCTTTTGGCCTGACGTAACTTGTGGGGGATCAAGTGCTCCTGGAGGAGGCTTTTGGCCTGACCCAACTCGGGGGGGGGGGGTCAGGTGCTTTCGGAGGTGGCTTCTTTCTTGAGGATGGATGATTCCGTCCAGGGTCGGTCTTCCCGATCCTTCGCCACCCCCAGCCCACTCATATTGCTCGGGGATCTTGAACGATGAACTTTTGCATAGAGTCTTTATTGATAAAACGAGAACTTGAAACCTTCCATTAAAGGCATCAAGCCATTACATTCTTAGGCCCGGGAGGCTACAAGTAGTAGTGATTAGTTAGTAGAGGGTGTGCATTCCTGCACCTCATTGACAGGCTTGTGGGTCATGCGTCGGGAATGGTTAATGAACTGGTCGAGATAGCCTGCTTCAATGAGGTCCTCGATGTGATTCTGCAATGCCCGACACTGCAAAGTGGTATGTCCATGCTCTATGTGGTTGTCACAGTAGCGAGATAGATCTCGTGAGCTCCTCTCTGCTGGGCGCATCGGCGGTGCCATGCAAAAGTACCGCTCCTCCTTGATAATCTCGGAGACCTTGTCAATCGGTATGTTCAGCATCGTGAAGTCATGATTCCATAGAGTGTAGGGTGCTCTGCCACAACCACCCGCTTTTGGCGCTTTGTGTCGTGCTATATCGACTCACTTAACTATTTTTCTATATTTCATACAACTACTGGTCGATTGAAGACCGGCTGCTGGTCACGAGTGTCTTTAGTCTTCCGCTTTCGTTCGGAATCTTCAATTTTGATGTACTTCTCCACCCTCCGGAATATGTTATCGATTATTTCGGGAGGTCGCTTAATGAGTGATGCACTGACCAGTTGATTAGGTTGGACCGAATTTTTGAAAGCCGCTACCACCATGAGGTCTTGTCCATCAATATCTCCCAAGTTCAAGTATTCAGCCCTAAATTGGTGGTAGAATTGCTTCAATGACTCCTTGTGGGTCATGCTCATCCCGAAGAGAGATTCCAGGGTCTTCAGCTCCCGTCGATTGCAGCGGTATTGGTCGATGAGCCGCATGCGCGCTCAGCACCCTGAAAGAGAAAATTGATGAAGGTCCGAGCTTGTGGAACCACTCAAGTGATGTCCTGACAAACTGTTTGTGAATGTGCAGCAAAGGATGTGATCTTCTTCATGGGGGACCAGGGCATCCCGAAAAGCATGCACATGATTCACGGGATCCTTAGTCCCCTCAAACTTCAGTAAACGGGGTGGATTCTAGCCTCACGGGAATGGCATCTTAAGAGGGTCCGCGACGATTGGCAACCGATCAGCCCCCTAATTGCAACCTCCTCCAGGCGATCTGGGACGCGAGGCCCCAAGCGATCTTGCACTCATTTGGTGTGACCCCCCAGACGATTTTGAACTGCCCTGTTGAGCCAGTCTTGCACATTTCTTCTATAGGTATCTCGTGCCAATCGCAAGCTTGTGAGTGATGAGTGAGAATTCTGTTGGGGTCGATTGTGACGGTCTCCTCCATATGCTAGGACCCGAGACACAGTTGAGTCGGATCTCGAGTGGTGACGATGCGAAATAGTGAGCGAACCTCCATGCGACCCCAGTCGAGTCCAGACACTCGATCGGTCGGGAGTTTTTTGGCAGTCCTGATTATGTCCAATCCGTACTGAAGTGCGGGTAGGCTGGGTTGAATCTGCTTGGCGTCGACCCCCTGCTGGTCTTAGCGGGTTGGTTGTTGGTAGCTTCTTGACCAACTTGTCTTGCTAAACATGCGGTGCTTAATAGGCGAGGTCGTTGTCCGGGTCGTTCGTAACTGGATCGCCTCGGGCCTCAGCGGGTGCAACTTGGATGATGTTACAAAGTTCATCATGGTCACGTTGAATCATTTATAACTAATCCGCTATAGCTTGTTGTGAAGCCATCATTGTCATAAGGAAGGCCTCAGATAGACCCCCTGCTTGAGTTGTCAATACCACTGTTGGAGCTTGGTTTGACTCCCCGACCCCCACATAGGGTTCACTGGCGGAGCGGTGCGTTCTGAGTCAAGGGGCAGTTGAACTGGATGTCCGACATTGTTGGCGCCTTCGGGTACAGCAACGTTGGACTGGAATTGGGAGTTTGATCGAGTATGATATGGTATATCGGTCATTGTTCTTCAACTGTGTGGTCGTGGTGATGATTCCAAAGCTTACTGGTCGGTCGGTCGGTAGATTCAGGTAGGATACAGGTCGGGTACCCGATACTACAATGAGATAGGATGACTGACCGGTCGACACCCATGGGTTGACGGTCAAGAATTCTAGTAGGAAGTCTCGAAGACTGATCCCACAGACAGGGCCAAGATTGTGGGGGGTTTTTCTGGAATTGGACGATTCAATTGGAAGGCACAACCTAACAATCCAAAGAACACAAGTAGACTGGGTTTACGTGAAAAAACCCTTTGCTACATCAAAGGGAAAAAACCACGGGGTGGGGCAAGAATGCATTAACAAAGCAACACGAGTACAAACGCTCACCCTGACCCACATATAACCGGAGAGGATCGGCCTCCCAAAATGTCAACCTCTCAAGTCTTTCTCTCTCTAGCTCCGAAAATTCAAGAATGAGATGAGCAGCACTTCCCTTTCCCAAAATTTTGATCCCTTTCTCTGAGGGGGTGGGCCTCCTTTTATAGTACTTCGGGATGACAATGTGGATGCTCCGTGCGGGGAGGCATTGATGGCATGTTTTCGGGACCTGCATAACTGCTCGCGAGTGGGCAATGTGTTGCATGGCAGGCACCCGGCAATTATGGCCATGAGTGTTTTTTGCCTTACTGGTCAACCGGGAATCGCAGGGCGTGGGCTATCTTCCCGTAACCGTCGCCCGGTCGAGATTCTCAAAAGTAGCTGCTGTATGATGTTGATGCGTGATCTTCGTGCGAGCTCGTTACGCGAATATCGAAACTGCTTTGGAGCGGGGAAAGTGGGTTTCCCTTTCTTCCTGAGATGAATGCAGTGCACGGCCATGTGCAAACGAAATGCACAACCGGCCTGCTCAATCCGAGGAGAGGTGTAGTACACGGCCGGTCGCACCTGTCCAAGGCAAGTCGAAGCGTGTAGCCGGGTCTCCAGATCTCCTCCTCCATTTGTTCGAAACATATTATACCCAGCAGGCAGGGGCGCACAGTCGATCGGCGTGTAACGCGCGCCGAGTCGAGCCTGGTCCAAACACGCGACCGACCGGCATGAAACATGCGACCGACAGGGTAATGCTGTCGGGTTCCCACTGTGCGGCCGGCTCAGGTCGAGCCTGGTTTAAATGCATGGCCGGCCGATGCGAAACGCGCGACCGGCCGGGTCACTGAATGCTTTTTTCTTCTTCCTTGGGTCGCAGCAAGGCAAAGTGTGCGGTCGGAAGCGGCAAGGTGCACGGTCAAGCACAGCAAAGTGAAGTGGGCGATCGGGCGCAGCGAGGTGAAGCGTGCGGCCAGGCGCAGCGAAGTAAGGTGCACGACCGGGGTGCAGCAAAGTGCACGATCGGGTGCATCAAGGTGAAGTGTATGGCCGGGGGCAGCAAAGTGAAGTGTGCGGCTGGGGTGCAATAAAGTGCGCGGCCGGCCAGGGCGAGGTACGCTGTCGGTCGGGGAGAGGTATGCGGCCGGTCAGGCGAAGTACATGGTCGGGTGCTTCCACCTTCGTTATTTGTTAAGGTACACACAGGAGAGATATAACCAGCTTCTCCCATTTGGATGGCGAGCAATTTCATGATACTTCGGAAATGCTCAAAAACCTACTAAGAAAATGCCACCGCCATACCGTGCCACAATAGCAGATCGTCCAAATCTTCTATGACTGACTGATCGAGACCAACCGTCACATGATCGATACGCCATATGGAGGAACCTTTATGCTGAAAAACGAAGATAAGTTATAGAAACTCTTCGAAAACCTCTCAGATAATTCTCTCCAACATATCTAATCTAGTGGTGACAATCAGGCAAACAAAAAAGAGGGGGGGAGTTGGTGAGCGATCCCCGATAATAGATCTCGAAAACCTCTTAGATAATTCTCTTCAACATGTCTCCAACATGTCTAATCAGATAATTCTCTCCAACATGTCTAATCTAGAGAGAGAGAGAGAAAGAGAGTGCAGGGGAAAGAAGAGCTCAACATGGCAGATGGTTGAAGGTGCTCGATGCGATGTAAGTACCATTCTGTTTTCTTCTCTCTTTCCCAGTTTTATAGAAATGAGATGTAGTGGGTAAGAGAGAGAGAGAGAGTGCAGGGGAAAGAAGAGCTCAACTCTTAATTTCTTGTAAAGTTTTTAAACCTTGTTTTTTCCAATGTAATGTAAGATTGTTTTTCGCTTTGTTGTTTTCAGAAAGTTATTTTTTTAGAAGCTGAAAACGTTCTCTGTTTGCGGAGGTTATTTCAGAAAGAGAGAGTGCAGAGGAAAAAAGAGCTCAACATAGTAGATGGTTGAAGATGCACGATACGATATAAGTACCATTCTGTTTCCCTCTTTCTTTCTCTGTTTTATAGAATTGAGATGTAGTGGGTAAGAGAGAGAGTGCAGGGGAAAGAATGGCTTAACTCTTGATTTCTTGTAAAGTTTTTAAACCTTATTTTTTCCCATGTAATGTAGGATTGTTTTTTATTTTGTTGTTTTCAGGAAGTTGTTTTTTTATGAGCTGAAAATATTCTCTGTTTGCGGAGGTTATTTCAGAGAGAGAGAGAGAGTGTGTATGAAAGGGAACGAAGAGCTCAACATTGTAGATGGTTGAAGGTACTCGATGCGATGTAAGTATCATTCTATTTCCCTCTCTCTTTTCCTGTTTTAAAGAAATGAGATATAGTGGGTAAGAGAGAGATTGCAGAGGAAAGAAGAGCTCAACTCTTGATTTCTTGTAAAGTTTTTAAACCTTATTTTTTTCTCATGTAATGTAGGATTGTTTTTCGTTTTGTTATTTTCAGGAATTTATTTTTTTAAGAGTTGAAAACGTTCTCTGTTTGCGGAGGTTATTTCAGAGAGAGAGAGAAAGAGAGAGTGCAGGGGAAAGAAGAGCTCAATATGGCAGATGGTTGAAGGTGCTCAATGCGATGTAAGTACCATTTTGTTTCCCTCTCTCTTTCCCTGTTTTATAGAAATGAGATGTAGTGGGTAAGAGAGAGAGTGCAGGGGAAAGAAGAGCTCAACTCTTGATTTCTTGTAAAGTTTTTAAACCTTGTTTTTTCCTATGTAATATAGGATTGTTTTTCGTTTTGTTGTTTTCAGAAAGTTGTTTTTTTAGGAGCTGAAAACGTTCTCTGTTTGCGGAGGTTATTTCAGAGAGAGAGAGAGAGAGAGTGCAGGGGAAAGAAGAGCTCAACATGGTAGATGGTTGAAGGTGCTCGATGCGATGTAAGTACCATTCTGTTTCTCTCTCTCTCTTTCCCTATTTTTTAGAAATAAGATGTAGTGGGTAAGAGAGAGAGTGCAGGGGAAAGAAGAGCTCAACTCTTGATTTATTGTAAAGTTTTTAAACCTTGTTTTTTCCCATGTAATGTAAGATTGTTTTTTGTTTTGTTTTTTTAAGGAAGTTATTTTTTTAGGAGCTAAAAAAGTTCTCTGTTTGTGGAGGTTATTTTAGAGAGAGAGAAAGAGAGTGCATGGGAAAGAACAGCTCAACATAGAAGATGGTTGAAGGTGCTCGATGCGATGTAAGTACCATTCTGTTTTTCTCTCTCTTTCCATGTTTTATACAAATAAGATGTAGTGGGTCAGAAAGAGAGTGCAGGGGAAAGAAGAGCTCAACTCTTGATTTTTTGTAAAGTTTTTAAACCTTGTTTTTTTCCATGTAATATAGGATTGTTTTTCGTTTTGTTATTTTCAGGAATTTATTTTTTTAGGTGCTGAAAACGTTCTCCATTTGCGAAGGTTATTTCAGAGAGAGAGAGAGAAATAGTGTAGGGGAAAGAAGAGCTCAACATGGCAGATGGTTGAAGGTGCTCGATGCGATGTAAGTACCATTATGTTTCTCTCTCTTTCTCTGTTTTATAGAAATAAGATATAGTGGGTAAGAGAGAGAGAGTGCAGGGGAAAGAAGGGCTCAACTCTTGATTTCTTGTAAAGTTTTCAAACCTTATTTTTTCCCATATAATGTAGGATTGTTTTTCGTTTTGTTATTTTTTTAGAAACTTAAAACGTTCTCTGTTTGCGGAGGTTATTTCAGAGAGAGAGAGAGAGAGTGCACGGGAAAGAAGAGCTCAACATGGCAGATGGTTGAAGGTGCTCGATGCGATGTAAGTTCCATTCTGTTTCCCTCTCTCTTTCCCTGTTTTATTGAAATAATATGTAGTGGGTAAGAGAGAGAGTACAGGGGAAAGAAGATCTCAACTCTTGATTTCTTGTAAAGTTTTTAAACCTTGTTTTTTTTATGTAATGTAGGATTGTTTTTCTTTTTGTTATTTTCAGGAAGTTGTTTTTTTAGTAGCTGAAAACGTTATCTGTTTACGAAGGTTATTTCAGAGAGAGAGAGTGTAGGGGAAAGAAGAGCTCAATATGGCAGATGGTTGAAGGTGCTCGATGCGATGTAAGTACCATTCTATTTTCCTCTCTCTTTTCCTGTTTTATAGAAATGAGATGTAGTGTGTAAGAGAGAGTGAATGCAGGAGAAAGAAGAGCTCAACTCTTGATTTTTTGTAAAGTTTTTAAACCTTGTTTTTTCTCATGTAATGTAGGATTGTTTTTCGTTTTGTTATTTTCAGGAAGTTATTTTTTTGGAGCTGAAAACGTTCTCTGTTTGTGGAGGTTATTTCAAAGAGAGAGAGAGAGAGAGTGCAGGGGAAAGAAGAGCTCAACATGGCAGATGGTTGAAGGTGCTCGATGCGATGTAAGTACTATTCTGTTTCTCTCTCTCTTTCCCTGTTTTATAGAAATGAGATGTAGTGGGTTAGAGAGAGAGAGAGTGCAGGGAAAAGAAGAGCTCAACTCTTGATTTCTTGTAAAGTTTTTAAACCTTGTTTTTTTCCATGTAATGTTAGATTGTTTTTTTTTATTATTTTCATAAAGTTGTTTTTTTAGGAGCTGAAAACGTTCTCTATTTACGGATGTTATTTTAGAGAGAGAGAGAGAGAGTGTAGGGGAATGAAGAGCTCAACATGGCAGATGGTTGAAGGTGTTCGATGCGATATAAGTACCATTCTTTTTCCCTCTCTCTTTTCCTGTTTTATAGAAATGAGATTTAGTGTGTAAGAGAGAGAGTGTAGGGGAAAGAAGAGCTCAACTCTTGATTTCTTGTAAAGTATTTAAACCTTGTTTTTTTTCATGTAATGTAGGATTGTTTTTCGTTTTGTTGTTTTCAGGAAGTTATTTTTTTAGGAGCTGAAAACATTCTCTGTTTGCTGAGGTTATTTCAGAGAGAGAGAGAGACAGAGAGAGAGAGAGAGAGAGAGTACAGGGAAAAGAAGAGCTCAATATGGCAGATGGTTGAAGATGCTCTATGCGATGTAAGTATCATTTTGTTTCTCTCTATTTTCCTGTTTTATAGAAATGAGATGTAGTGGGTAAGAGAGAAAGTGCAGGGGAAAGAAGAGCTCAACTTTTGATTTCTTGTAAAGTTTTAAACCTTGTTTTTTCCTATGGAATGTTGGATTGTTTTTCGTTTTGTTATTTTCAGGAAGTTGTTTTTTTAGGAGCTGAAAACGTTCTCTGTTTGCGAAGATTATTTCAGAGAGAGAGAGAGAGAGAGAGTGCAAGGGAAAGAAAAGCTCAACAAGGTAGATGGTTGAAGGTGCTCTATGCGATATAAGTATCATTATGTTTCCCTCTCTCTTTCCCTGTTTTATAGAAATGAGATGTCGTGGTTAAGAGAGAGAGAGTGCAAGGGAAAGAAGAGCTCAACTCTTGATTTCTTGTAAAGTTTTTAAATCTTGTTTTTTTCAATGTAATATAGGATTGTTTTTCGTTTTGTTGTTTTCAGAAAGTTAGTTTTTTAAGAGCTGAAAATGTTCTATGTTTGCGGAGATTATTTCAGAGAGAGAGAGAAAGTGTGTGTGTGTGTGTGTGCAGAGGAAAGAAGAGCTCAATATGGCAGATGGTTGAAGGAGCTCGATGCGATGTAAGTATTATTCTGTTTCCCTATCTCTTTTCCTATTTTATAGAAATAAGATGTAGTGGGTAAGAGAGAGAGTGAAAGAAAAAGAAGAGCTCAACTCTTGATTTCTTGTAAAATTTTTAAACCTTTTTTTTTCCATGTAATGTGGGATTGTTTTTTGTTTTTTTGTTTTCAAGAAATTATTTTTTCAGGACCTGAAAACGTTCTCTGTTTTCGAAGGTTATTTCAGAGAGAGAGAGAGAGAGAGAGAGTGCAGGGGAAAGAAAAGTTCAATATGACGGATGGTTGAAAGTGCTCGATGCGATGTAAGTATCATTCTGTTTCTCTCTCTCTTTCCCTGTTTTTTAGAAATGAGATATTGTGGTTAAGAGAGAGAGAGAGAGTGCTGGGGAAAGAAGAGCTCAACTCTTGATTTCTTGTAAAGTTTTTAAACCTTGTTTTTTCCCTTGTAATGTTGGATTGTTTTTTTTGTTGTTTTTAGGAAGTTATTTTTTTAGGAGCTGAAAATGTTCTCTGTTTGCGGAGGTTATATCAGAGAGAGAGAGAGAGAGTGCAGGGGAACGAAGAGCTCAACATGGCAGATAGTTTAAGGTGTTCAATGCGATGTAAGTATTATTCTATTTCCCTCTCTTTTTCTATGTTTTATAGAAATAAGATGTAGTGGGTAAGTGAGAGAGTGCAGGGGAAAGAAGAGCTCAACTCTTGATTTCTTGTAAAGTTTTTAAATCTTATTTTTTCCCATGTAATGTAGGATTGTTTTTCGTTTTGTTTTTTTTAAGAAGTTGTTTTTTTAGGAGTTGAAAACGTTCTCTGTTTGCGGAGGTTATTTCTTCTTGGATTTATCATTAAAAATGAATATACATGCTCCTAATAAGGCAAGTATCTCTTACTTAGTCATAGTGCTATTCTCTCAGAATATAAATACAAATGTGACGTTATATCATATAATTGATCCGTGTTTTTTAATTGCTTATCACTGAATAGATTCTTAAACTTTTGATATAAAGTTCAGTTTTGTTCTGGTCTTGTATACTTCCACATAAGGATGATGCTTTTAACAGATCAATTTTCTTTATTTATGCCTTTTTGATATCATAAAAAATTAATGAAACCATTTAGCGGTATGATGTTGTATGATTATGGATGTGGCTGTACTCTATAATGCCATCCTCATTAATCAGTTTGAGCTATAGCTTGTAAATTTACTAAGCGTTGTTTTCAACATAGTTCTTATTACGAACCTATCTTACATGTTATTTTTTTCCTGCACCGTATTTCTTCCATATTTTAGAGATTGTGGATTGTTCCTAATTCTTTTCTGTTCATCTCTAGTGTCTGATGTATTTGTATCATTATCCTGATATATGGTATGTCTATGTGACGTGGCATGTAAAGAGTTCCGTGTTTTTTAATTGCTTATCCTGATATATGGTATGATTATCCGTGTTTTTTAATTATTTATCATTGAATAGATTCTTAAGCTTTTGATATAAAGTTCAGTTTTGTTCCGGTGTTGTATACTTCCACATAAGGATGATACTCTTAACAGATCAATTTTCTTTATTTGTGCATCTTTGATCTCCTAAAAATTTAATAAAATCATTTAGCTGTATGATGCTGTATAACTATTGATGTGGCTATGCTCTATAATGTCATCCTTATTAATCAGTTTGATCTGTAGCCTATAAATTTACTAAGTATTGTTTTCAACATAGACTTTATTACGAACCTATCTTGCATGTTATTTTTTTCCTGCACCGTATTTCTTCCAGATTTTAGAGATTGTGGATTGTTCCTAATTCTTTTCTGTTTATCTCTAGTGTCTGATGTATTTGTATCATTATCCTGATATATGATATGACTATGCGACGTGGCATGAAAAGAGTTCCGTGTTTTTTAATTGTTTATCTTGATATATGGTATGATTATCCTAATATATGGTATGATTATCCGTGTTTTTTAATTGCTTATCACTTAATAGATTCTTAAGCTTTTGATATAAAGTTCAGTTTTGTTTCGGTCTTGTATACTTCCACATAAGGATGATACTTTTAACAGATCAATTTTCTTTATTTGTGCCTATTTGATCTCCTAAAATATTAATGAAATCATTTAGCGATATGATGTTGTATGATTATGGATGTGGCTATACTCTATAATGCCATCCTCATTAATCAGTTTGAGCTGTAGCCTTTAAATTTACTAAGCATTGTTTTCAACATAGTCCTTATTACGAACCTATATTGAATGTTGTTTTTTTCCTGCACCGTATTTCTTCCAGATTTCAGATATTATGGATTATTCCTAATTCTTTTATGTTCATCTCTAGTGTTTGATTTATTTGTATCATTATCCTGATATATGGTATGACTATGCGACGTGGCATGTAAAGAGTTCCGTGTTTTTTAATTGTTTATCCTGCTATATGGTATGATTATCCGTGTTTTTTAATTGCTTATCACTGAATAGATTCTTAAGCTTTTGATATAAAGTTCAATTTTGTTCCGGTCTTGTATACTTTCACATAAGGATGATGCTCTTAACAGATCAATTTCCTTTATTTGTGCCTCTTTGATATCCTAAAAAATTAATGAAATCATTTAGCGGTATGATGCTGTATGATTATGGATGTGGCTGTACTCTATAATTCCATCCTCATTAATCAGTTTGAGCTGTAGCCTGTAAATTTACTAAGCATTATTTTCAATATATATAGTCCTTATTACGAACCTATCTTGCATGTTATTTTTTTCCTACACCATATTTCTTTCAGATTTTAGAGATTGTGGATTGTTCGTAATTCTTTTCTATTCATCTCTAGTGTCTGATGTATTTGTACCATTATCCTTATATATGCTATGACTATGTGACGTGGCATGCAAAGAGTTCCGTGATTTTTAATTGCTTATCCTGATATATGGTTTGATTATCTTGATATATGGTATGATTATCCGTGTTTTTTAATTGCTTATTACTAAATAGATTCTTAAGCTTTTGATATAAAGTTTAGTTTTGTTCCGATCTTGTATACTTCCACATAAGGATGATGCTCTTAAGAGATCAATTTCCTTTATTTGTGCCTCTTTGATCTCCTAAAAAATTAATGAAATCATTTAGCGGTATGATGATGTATGATTATAGATGTGGCTGTACTCTATAATGTCATCCTCATTAATCAGTTTGAGTTGTAACTTGTAAATTTACTAAACATTGTTTTCAACATAGTCCTTATTACGAACCTATCTTGCATGTTGTTTTTTTCCTGCACCGTATTTCTTCCAGATTTTAGACATTGTGGATTGTTCCTAATTCTTTTATATTCATTTCTAGTGTCTGATGTTTTTGTATCATTATCTTGAAATATGGTATGACTATGCGACGTGGCATGCAAAGAGTTTTATGTTTTTTAATTGCTTATCCTGATATATGGTATGATTATCCATGTTTTTTAATTGCTTATCACTAAATAGATTCTTAAGCTTTTGATATAAAGTTCAGTTTTGTTCCGGTCTTGTATACTTCCACATAAGGATGATGCTCTTAATAGAGCAATTTCCTTTATTTGTGCCTCTTTGATCTCCTAAAAAATTAATGAAATCATTTAGCGATATGATGCTGTATGATTATGGATGTGGCTGTACTCTATAATGTCATCCCCATTAATTAGTTTGAGCTGTAGCCTGTAAATTTACTAAGCATTGTTTTCAACATAGTCCTTATTACGAACTTATCTTGCATGTTGTTTTTTTCCTGCAACTTATTTCTTCCATATTTTAGAGATTGTAGATTGTTCCTAATTCTTTTCTGTTCATCTCTAGTGTCTGATGTATTTGTATCATTTTTTTGATATATGGTATGACTATGCGACGTGGCATGCAAAGAGTTTCGTGTTTTTTAATTGCTTATCCTGATATATGGTATGATTATCCTGATATATGATATGATTATCCGAGTTTTTTAATTGCTTATCACTTAATAGATTCTTAAGCTTTTGATATAAAGTTCAGTTTTGTTCTGGTCTTGTATAATTCCACATAAGGATGATGCTCTTGACAGATCAATTTCCTTTATTTGTGCCTCTTTGATCTCCTAAAAAATTAATGAAATCATTTAGCGGTATGATGCTGTATGATTATGGATGTGGCTGTACTCTATAATGCCATCCTCATTAATCAATTTGATCTGTAGTCTATAAATTTACTAAACATTGTTTTCAACATAGTCCTTTTTACGAACCTATCTTGCATGTTGTTTTTTCCCTGCACCATATTTCTTCCAGATTTCAGAGATTGTGGATTGTTCCTAATTCTTTTCTGTTCATCTCTAGTGTCTGATGTATTTGTATCATTATCCTGATATATGGTATGACTATACGACGAGGCATGCAAAGAGTTTCGTATTTTTTAATTGCTTATCCTGATATATGGTATAATTATCCTGATATATGGTATGATTATCCGTGATTTTTAATTGCTTATCACTGAATAGATTCTTAAGCTTTTGATATAAAGTTCAGTTTTGTTATGGTCTTGTATACTTCCACATAAGGATGATGCTCTTAATAGATCAATTTTTTTTATTTGTGCCTCTTTAATCTCCTAAAAAATTATTGAAATCATTTAACGGTATGATGCTGTATGATTATGGATGTGGCTGTACTTTATAATGCCATCCTCATTAATTAGTTTGAGCTGTAACTATAAATTTACAGAGCATTGTTTTCAATATAGTCCTTATTGCGAACTTATCTTGCATGTTGTTTTTTTTCTGCACCTTATTTCTTCCATATTTTAGAGATTGTAGATTGTTCCTAATTCTTTTCTGTTTATCTCTTGTGTCTGATGTATTTGTATCATTTTTCTGATATATGGTATGATTATGCGACGTGGTATGCAAAGAGTTCCGTGTTTTTTAATTACTTATCCTGATATATAGTATGGTTATCCTGATATATGGTATGATTATTTGAGTTTTTTAATTGCTTATCACTGAATAGATTCTTAAGCTTTTGGTATCAAGGTCAGTTTTGTTCCGATCTTGTATACTTCCACATAAGGATGATGCTCTTGACAGATCAATTTCCTTTATTTGTGCCTCTTTGATCTCCTAAAAAATTAATAAAATCATTTAGCGGTATGATGTTGTATGATTATGGATGTGGCTGTATGTTATAATGCCATCCTCATTAATCAGTTTGAGCTGTAGTCTATAAATTTACTAAATATTGTTTTCAACATAGTATTTTTTACGAACCTATCTTGTATGTTGTTTTTTTTCTGCACCATATTTCTTCCAAATTTTAGAGATTGTGGATTGTTTCTAATTCTTTTCTATTCATCTCTAGTGTCTGATGTATTTGTATCATTATCCTGATATATGGTATGACTATGCAACGTGGCATGCAAAGAGTTCCGTGTTTTTTAATTGCTTATCCTGATATATGGTATGATTATCCGTGTTTTTTAATTGCTTATCACTGAATAGATTCTTAAGTTTTTGATATAAAGTTCAGTTTTGTTCCGGTATTGTATACTTCCACATAAGGATGATGCTCTTAACAGATCAATTTTCTTTATTTGTGCCTCTTTGATCTCCTAAAAAATTAATAAAATCATTTAGCGGTATGATGCTATATGATTATGGATGTGGCTGTACTCTATAATGTCATCCTCATTAATCAGTTTGAGCTCCAGCTTGTAAATTTACCAAGCATTGTTTTCAACATAGTCCTTATTACGAACCTATCTTGCATGTTATTTTTTTCCTGCACTGTATTTCTTTCAGATTTCAGAGATTATGGATTGTTCATAATTCTTTTTTGTTCATCTCTAGTATCTGATGTATTTGTATCATTATCCTGATATATGGTATGACTATGTAGCGTGGCATGCAAAGAGTGGTTCTATGGAGGACCCTATACTGACATGATTTTTTGCAGGTTGAACCAATTAGGACAACTATCGACGGTTTCCAAATTGAGGGTGAAATTATTATCTTCTGAGACTCGCGAGCAACTGTCCGAGATAATATTAAAAAGAAAATGACCATTGGTAAAAAATTTATACTTAATTCTCTCATGTTTTCTTTTTAATAATATTAAAATAATTACAGAGGATAATGTAATAAAAAACCACGAGGAAGTAAACGCATTACAAATCTGTTTTGGAGGCTTCTCTGATAAGTGGGATATATTTATCCATAAAATCAGAAAATTGGTTAGTTTTAAAACTATTAACATTAATTTATCAATAAATATTAAAACATTTTAGTTTACTTACTATTTAAATGTTTATTTAGGCTTTGACTCATGATTCGAGTACAAATCCTTTTCTAGAGGTCCTTACTGAGCATATAACGATCCCTTAAAAAAAACAACTCAACATGGCGTATCTATAATATGACGGTCCCTTAAAAAAACAACTCAACATGGCGTATCGATCATAGGGCTTGCAGGTGGTGAGCTTCAGCCCTTCTCCCAGTTGAAACAGTTCTTTTGTTATGTGATTTGAAACTCCAAATATTATGCTGAGGGTGAACGGCTCTCTAAGGCGTTGCAATTTATGATCGACATTAAGTGAGTATTAATGATCTGATTGTAAATTAGATAGAGGGATCATGTGTTAGAAAACTCCTTCATCACTAAATAGTTTGAAAGAAATTTTTGGGCATTTTCTTTCTATAAAGGTGTTCTCGCTGCAATGGTTTTTGGACAATCCATGAGCAGAAAGGGCTTCATTGTATCATGGGAATGTGATTGTGGTTAACCTCTGAGCATTCTCAGTTTCTACCCGGAGATTGATCCTTGAAGTCTGACTTTCTTATTTTCTCAATCTCCAAATTCCCCCTCCTATTTAGTCCTAACACGGGTTACTTGCCGACGACATGTTGGAAGGGGAGGAGGTTATCCATGGAGGTTGGAGCCACGTTGGGGGTGAGGGAAGAAGGAATGAGTGTATTTAGCAAAAAAAGGAGTAGGTGTAAAAGGAACAAGCCGTTTATCATGTTCTTGGGCCACTGGTCTACAAAAAAACCAATCGGGTGAAAACCCTTCATTAATGAGAAACCATCGAGAGACCAACATAGAGCTTTCTGAATTTGCTGAAATTTGGGTGATGTATTATCTATGACAAGTTGATCGTATCCTCATAAAAATTCATCAAATTCTAAAACCTCTAAGGACATCAAATGTTAAAAGATTTGTCGATTGTCAATTTTAATCATTAATTTGAATAGCATATATGTTACGCCAAGAATTTTTAGAATTTGATGACTTTTTGTAAGGATGATCAACTTGCCATAGATAGCACACCCACCAAGTTTCAGCAAACCTGAAATCTATATGTATGTTTTTGCGATGATTTTGCATCTCAACAGGCTTTACAATGGATAATTTCTCACTTATATAGCTAGTTTCGATCGTTGGTCTATCTTATACTGATACAGTAATAAGTGATGTACTGACCACTATGATGGTCCCTTAAAAAAAAGAGGGGGGGGGAGTTGATGAGCGATCCCCGATAATAGATCTCGTTAAACTGAAGGGCAAACAAATGATATGGACATAAATGTCATCCACAACATTTTCAATTTTAAACGAAATGCCATCATTTTAACTAAATCCAACCAACTCTCCACCTCCGGATATTCTCACCTCCGCTGCTCGTCGCCGCCGAACTGAAACTAAACCTAACCCAAATCCTAAACCTAAGATCTATAAGCCATGGGATGAACCCTTGACCTAAGAATCCTTAACCAAACCCTAAATCGAACAGTGTCGTCTCCCATCTTCGCTGCTCGCTGCCACCGCCCCTCGGAGCTGCTTGCCGCTGCCAAATCGAACCTAAACCTAAGATCTATAGGCCATGGGATGAACCCTAGACCTAGGAATCCTTAGCTGAACCCTAAACTGAACATGTTGTATCTGGTGTTCGTTGCTCGCCACCTCCCTGTGAGCAGCTGCAACTTGCGCTGCTCCTTGTGTCGATGCTCGCGATCGCTGCCTCTGGTCGTGCTCTCGAGAGAGATGGGAGAAGGAGAGGCTAGGTGAGGGCAGTTTTGGATTTCTGATAAAAATCAGGGATCTAATGTTAAGCAAAATGTCTACCTGACCTGGGTGTTCCTAATATGTTATGTCAAAGATTAATCACCTGTTAACCCAAAAAAAACACCACCGTTTTAGTCCAAAATTGGTTGAAAAACCCGAATATGATTATTACCAGGGTTGGTCTGGATTTAAAATCTGCCCCAAGCCCGGACCGACCCGACCTGGTTCGATTTACACCTGTCTAATCTAATAGTATAATACTAAAATTGACCCCTTTTTCACTTGTTGTAGCATGTGGACCACTTTTTAAGAATCAGAATCCTTCTTCTGTGTGTGAACACATCTCTCTCTCTCTCTCTCTTTCTCTCTCTCTCTCTCTCTCTCTCTCTCTCTCTCTCTCTTATAAATCATATTAAAAACCTACTATAACTATGTTAAATACCCATTCCATGGCATTTAATTATCATTTGATGTTAATTAGAAATATCATTAGTACTATCTCCCATTCTCTCTCTAACAAGTGAATCACACTCTGATGAGTGAATTGCAATCACTCTGATTGCACACTTCTTCGGACATCCATGATGTTGTATATGCAAATGACGTGCAACAAGTTCATCTGGGCATTGCCCGAGTTTTAGGGCTGCAACTCGGGCGGGTTGGGTCGGGTTGGGGGTCAACCCAAACCCAACCCAAGTATTAAAACCCTCAACCCTAAACCAATCCAACCCGAGATGCCCAGCCCAAGCCCAACCCAAGCAAAAATTTATATGCTTGGGTTGGGCTCGGGTTAGCCCAAGTTGCAAGGATAGGTTGGGTTGTGCAGGATCTGGTATACTTATTGTTTAAAATTTTACACTTTGAAGATCAAAATCTTAAAAAAACTTATACTTTCTAACACTACCATACAATTTATTTTGCAATTCTATTCATGCAATTTACTAGATCATTAGATAATATCTTTATTTGATAAGCAAGAATCAAATAAAAAATATGGGATTGGGTGAAACAGATGACTATGACTGCGACCCCTCAACATATGAGTACTCAGAATGGTTGTGATTGTGTACAGACTCATCTATATAACAAGAGGTGTCGGTTTTGTGCTGACTAGACAAAATGGAACAAAAAAACTGACTAGGACAAGCTGATTGGATAAAAAATTAACCGAATAAATCTAACAATTCGTTCAAAAATCAACGCATGATCTCTATTTCTCTGTCAACCAACTCCCTCACCTTCGTTTTAAATCCTGGCCCATTTAAACTACATTAAACCCCTAAAATCTCGGCCCATTTAAACTGCACTAAATTTGATTGTTCATTCCGTGATCGTTGTTTTCATCAATAGCTATAAACTCGCCTGCTGAAATTCCGGCCGCCCCAAACCATGAGGTCGATCTCGAGGAATCCGTTCGAATAGAGATAGCTGTGATTGATCGATTATAGGGGGAGGAGGAGTTGGTCGTGCTGAATGCGCCTGCTTCGTGCCAATCGATACGGCGAGAAAATGGTTGTCCCTATGAATGCCGGTGTTATCGTCGAAAGTGTTCTTCCCGAAGGCGTTCAGGTGTGTTGTCGCCGAAGTCAGCCTGCTGTAGTGCCGATAGATGTGTTGCTGCCGAAGGCGACCCGCTCCAGTGCCGACAGACACGAGCATGCACTAAAAGTAAAATGGAGCTTTTATCTCGTGAGAACGGGCTCTTCAATTTTCAATTTGATAATGCAGAGAATTGTGCAAAAATTCTGGAAGGTGGGCCGTGGCACTTCCAAGGTAGGCCCATTATTCTCAAGAAATGGGTTGGTGATCAACAACAGTATGGGCGTGCGTTCTTATCGAAAATTCCGTTGTGGATTCGGTTTCCGAATCTCCCAGAAAAGTTATGGTCGTTTGATGCGATTAGCCGTTTAGGGAGTGTTCTAGGCACCCCGACTGGAATGGATGCCCCAATGGTGGCTGCTGTTGCGCATAAGGAAGGCGGTCGGATGCATTATGCCCGAATATGCATGGAGATATCTATAGAAGATGTAATGCGGGATGAGGTTGAAGCTCATAATGATGCCGATAATTTCCTCTTTATGCAAAGAGTAGAATATGATTGGAAGCCGTCCCGGTGCCGTGCATGCCAATCTTTTACCCACGATGAAGACTCTTGTCTAGTCCACCCTAAGATTTCCAACAGATGGAGAAAGCTCCGTTGGCAAGAGGCAAAGCCTATTGTGCAGGATAGGGGAAAGTGGATCCCAACTAGGATCATACAAACGGCTGTTGCTGCTGGTCCGTCCGTACCGGTTCAACCGGCCACCAATCCTTGGATTAGTGTGGGATCCAAACTCAAAGGTATAGGTAAAGGTAAAGGCAAAGGCACCCTCCCCGTGGCTGTTAGTCAAGGGAGTGGGTCTCGTTTTGATTTATTGGGTGTTGATGTTGTATGTGGGAAAGATGTTGAAGATGCAGGGGAAGGAGCGGCAGTGATGGAACTTGTATCAATTTCTGATGATATGCAGTCTCGGGGTAGGTCTGAAGCTGATGTAACAGTACACAGAGGCGTAGTAACTGATGGTGTTACAGAGCAGTCTGATGCTGTTGTTGCTGGCCCAGAAGAACCAAAGGCAATCCCTGATGTTACACAGTCTGTGAGTGCTGATGTTGCTATTGTAACAGAACCGGTTATTGGTGCTGTTGCTGCTGTAGAAGTGCAGGCACTAGAGAAGGGGGATATTGCTGTAGCAGATTTTCTCAGTGCAGCAGGCACAGAGACAGATGCTGGTGCCATAGGTGATGTTACACAACTCGAGGGTGGTGATAGGGAAGGTGTTGATTCGGCGGCTATTATATTTGAAGGAGTTGATGTTACAGAGTCAGTGCTGCTATTGTAGAAGCATCTTTAGCTTCTGATGATGATACGCCGAGTGTCGAGGTTGTAGATAGTGAGAAGGGAGTAGTTGATGAGATTGACTCCTTTGATTGGAACAAAGAAGTTCATGTTTGCTTTGATTTTTCCAAGCTTATTAAAGGGGACTCTTTGAATGCAGAATGAATTGCGGACCTTAAACGATTTGTGCAAATATTCCAATTGTATTATGGCGTTTTCGTGGGTAATTTCCATTTGCATATTGAGATAGAATTTACTTCAAAAAGAATTTTGCTTGGGATTATGATCAAGCTGAATTCCATGTTATACTTATAGATCGTCAACTCAATAACTTTCTTGGCATCAAGAAAGAACAATTTGAAGTGGAACTTCGGGATAAGGGTAGGGTGGTGCAGCCATATGAGAGCTTATGGGCGTCTTGTGTCTCCCCAGAATCTGGGGATTCTGATCTGGAGCCTGGTGAGACGGGGGTAGAAGATGGCGCTAGTGCTTCGGTACCTCTTGAGACTGAGCCTGAGGGTTCGGTTCAGAACCTTAGTACTAGATCTTCACGGATTGGTAAGCGGAATAATGAGAGTTAGCCAAAGGGTCCCTGCGATCGGATCTCTAGGAGAAAGGTGGATCATGGTCGGAAATAGCTGAGGCTCTGGTATATGTGTTATTTCACATGCTTGTGAGTTGTGTTTTGCCTGGTGGTGTTGGCCAAGTGTTTAGGCTTTTTTGTGCTGTCGGCCAAGTGTTTAGGCATTTGGTTGTGCTGTGTTTTATGGCTTCTGCTTACTCAGGCAGAGTAAGCCGTGCACTGTAACTGACTTCCTTTATTTAATTTATTCGTTTTTTACCTCTCTCAAAAAAAAAAAAAAAAAAAGATATACATGGGTACTCGGGTTCGGGTTGGGTCGAATTGCCCGAGCCCTCAACCCGAGCCCAACCCAAATCCAACTCGGGTTGTATTTTTTCAACCCTAACCCAACCCAATTTTCAAATACATCAACCCAAACCCATTCAAAATTCGGATTGGGTCGGTCCAACCCGCTCATGTTGCAGCCCTACCGGGTTTCTTACTAGTACCTCCGAGTGACGGGATCATTTTCCATACAAGTGCCCTCGTAGCAGTGTTCAATTCCTCCGTAGCGCGAGCGGACGCTTAACGGAACCGTGCAACGGAAAAATGTAACGGAACGTCGTACTGGAGCAAGCTCAACTGCTCAAAAGCCTCAAATACCCGTTTAGAACCTGAAGTCCAGCCGTCTCTCTCTCTGTCTCTCTCGGCCATGGAAGCTGGAGGAAACCCAAGAAGAAGTGTCGTTACTGGAGGATTTGACGGGCCAAATCCGGAACCCTAGCGTACCTCTCTCTCTTGATCTGCTCATTTCTCCATCTCTGCTACGATGAGGCGGAGCTCTCCGAATTCGAGGAGTCTCGATCATCTGGTGGAGCAGCTTTCCATTTTCTCGGTAACCATCGCATCCGATCCTCTCGCTTTGCATCTGCTCTTTGTTTTGCTTTTTCTGGAGAAAAACAACAATTTTGAAGCTATTGGTAGTTGATTTCTTCGGATTCCAGGGATTCCATGGCGGGGCATGAGTCCCTTCCATCGCTTTCAGTTGTGACCTCTCTCTCTCTCTCTCTCTCTCTCTCTCTCTCTCTCTCTCTCTCTCTCTCTCTCTCTCTCTCTCTCTCTCTTATATTCCATATTATTTGGTTCCGTGCATTTCATATGTGAATCTGATGAGCAGAAGGATCTTTGAGGGGGAACCTTTCAAAAAAAAAAAAAAAAATCTTTGAGGGGGGGAAAAAAAAATAGAAGAAAACCCTAGTCGTTTTGGACTTTCTTTTGTGGTCTCGACTGTTGCTTCAACCACTTTGACCAACGGACGGCAGACATGCCCCTGTTTTCTTCCCATGGTTGGTGCGGTATAGATAGGGTTCTGTTGTGGGGGGTGGAACCGTTTGTCTACTGCTTTGTCTTGTTGGGTTCTCCTTTGGGCATTTCAGATGCCATCTCAGGTTTAAGAGAGTAATCTCTTCAACCATCAAATTTGATCCTTCTATTGATTTTCCAGATGTGTTCATCATCATGATGAATGGATCCGAGGTTTTGATGTCTCAACTCCATTAGGTTAGCTTGCAACTCCAAGCCCAGAATTTTTTTTTTTGGGAATGGTCCACCGAATTCGATGATTTTGATAGAAGTTTAATTTCTATGGTCTCGTGATTGTCGATGATGGGCAGTAGGGAATCCGAAGCTTCTGCCTGTAAATTCCATTGCAACTAGAGATTTTACAAGTCCATTGATTGTAGAGGTGTTTTTTTCGTGTATCAACCAGCATGGGGGCCAACTGTTGTGTCGTTGCGAGGGACAAGCCCTTTCCCGAAGAAACCCGGTTCGAAGTTTCTGTTGATAGGAGCATTCGATATTCGCCTTCGTCGAGTATTCGATGGGAGAACCGGGATCTGATAGAGGATATCAGGGATAACCCTGCATGGTTTCCTCATCACCTCAGCGGGAACGCCCGCTCTAAAACTAAGAGTGGGGCGGATACGGGAATTGAAAGTCTTTCAAGTGGGAGGAGTGTGTTCGGTCCTTTTCAGAAGCCTATTATTAAGACGAGAAATCCTCGGAACTCCAAAGATGGCAATGGCACCGCAGGTAATACGTTTCTATAACTAGCTTTTCGCAACATGTTTCTTCATTGTTCGGTGAAATGGCTCTGAGAAGAAATTGATGTGGATTTTAATAGTTATTACTGTGCTGAAGCTGCTTGAATTTACTTTGGCTTTTTTTTATTCAAGTTCAATTATTGTAATGGTTGTTGGTAAGAGGTTCGCTACACCCAACAACGTTCGGGCTTGTGTTGTCTTAAACTTTGTATGCTTAAAGAGTTCGTATACTATATAGTTCAGTATCTACAATTGTCAGTTAATCGTCAAATAGACAGTTCTTATTTTATGATGTCATGTCACATTGATTTTGTGCAATGATCGTATCTATTCTTTCTAGATCCTAAATTAACGTATATAAAGAAATATAAATGAGTGCTAAAGAAGTTCTCGTGGTCGTGGATTTGATTATCGAGTAGAAAAACATCTTTGCAATTTAGAAAGTAGACACTTGTTTTAAATTTCGGTTTCGTGTCGGGTTTCGATCCAAGCCTAAACAAAAATTTTGACCAAAATTGACCAAAATTTGAAGTTTATAATTCTAGTTTTGAAACTGAAATTGACCAAAATTTCAACAGAAATTGACCGAAATTTATAGTTCCAGTTCCGATTCCGAAAGCTGAAACCGAAATTGAACAAATTTTTGACCGAAATTTGATCGAAATTGGGTTTTGGCCCTCATTCCATTTCGGTCCTGACCAAAACCTAAATATTTCGCCAAAATTTTGTAATTTCGATCAAAATTTGAAACCATAATTGGACCATGGCAATAGGATACATGATAATGTTTATGTTATATAAAATAACTTTATGGTACCTAGGTGTTCACGAAAAATACACTTCGATTTTCTTTGATTTTCCTTTTGTTGTGGAAGGTAATGTAGGGTTTCAAATGATCTGAGGGACTCCCTATTTACATATCCTCTTGTAGGAGGTAGCTTTGGTTTGTATGCTGAGAGAGGGAGGGAACAAAGTGGGAGCAAACACCATCTTGTATGAAGGGAAGGAACGTTCATATCATATATATCGCGTTTTGTGCTCAAGGAAAAATGATTTACTTGAACTGTTTTGGGAGAAATGAATAATCGTTTGGGTTGGTGAGGGTACTGGCCTCTACATATGGTCAAATTGGTGTGGGGTTGGCAATTTTGAGGGGGTATAGATGAATTTTTTGGATTACAACATGTTTAAATAGAACTTTGAGTGAAGATTGGTTCATAGGAGTACATTTGATCTTGGGAGGATTTAAGTTGTAACAAAAGGTAAGCCTTGGTAGGGATCAACATCAAGTGACCCCAACGTCCATAAGAATGGAGTGAAGTACATTTGGAAACTCAATATAAAGCGATAGATAGTTGAAAATGAACTTAATTGTAACTTTATTGGCTCTTCCAAATATGGTTATTCTTCCTTTGCCTACTAAGCAACTTTGGATGAACTAAATACAATCCCACTTTCCATGGAAACTGAAAAAGTGAACTTGGAGCCTCCATTTAACTGCAGTATGAGGGTAAATTGAAAATTAGCTTGTTACTTTCTCCTTAACCTTAGGTGCTATAAGGGGAGCAAAGCTAATCACTCTTAATTTACTTTTTTGGGTTGGCCAACTGTCTTTGGAGGTGGGTGAAAATATGAATATCCCTTTTCCGTATGATCAAATGTGTGCCTGGATGTTAATGCATGTACAAGATGCTTGTGTGCATGTGTGCTTGTTCCTTTGTTTTCCATATGAAGGGCCCATATGAAGGGCCAAAGTGACACCAACGTCTCAAGCCCCTGGATTGCTTCTTGTTATCAAGTAGATGTTGACTCAGGAGAATTTAGTATGTAATCTTGTCTTAACCATTGTGAGCTCAGTGATGTGGAGTAAGGGACAACTAATCGCCTCTTCTTTTGCCTTCCCATCTCCTCTCATGTTTTGGGGCCTGTTGTTTATACCTGAAACAACGAAAAAGATGTTGCATCAATGAGGACCCCTGGATTGCTTCTTGTTATCAAGTAGATGTTGACTCAGGAGAATTTAGTATGTAATCTTGTCTTAACCATTGTGAGCTCAGTGATGTGGAGTAAGGGACAACTAATCGCCTCTTCTTTTGCCTTCCCATCTCCTCTCATGTTTTGGGGCCTGTTGTTTATACCTGAAACAACGAAAAAGATGTTGCATCAATGAGGACCGAACTTCTCGTACAATGGGGCAATATTGCTTCGAGCATGAACCCTTTTTGTAACATTGTGAAAATTATGGCAATAATCAACATGAGAGATTTTCCTTCCTAATGAAAAATGTAAGCATGTAACAATAGCAAGATACTTGGAACCAACAGTTTCCTTGCTATTAGCTCTAAGTCATGGAAGCTTACAAGGAATCTCTTCTAACAGAATGTAGAGTCGACGGTCCTTGACTCCCTTCTTATGTGTTAGATACCCTCACACCTCAAAACCCTGGTCGGAAGGGGAGGTCCACAGAGGGTATATGAAGCGGCCAATGGGTGCCCCTCTTACCGATGTGGGACTAAACCGGTGGGCAATCTCAACAGTCAACAACCCCCCTCACGCAGAGCATGTGTAGCAAGACACAATCGGTGGGGGAGCACCTGGAGCAGGAGCAGGAGACATGCCAGCTCTGATACCATGTTAGATACCCTCACACCCCAAAACCCGGGTCGTAAGGGGAGGTCCACAGAGGGTATAGGGTATTTAACATTATGTTTGCTTATGCTTCTTGCTTTCCTCTTCTCCATGTCAATTTTATTAAAAAAAACCGCATACATTTAGGAGAGAGCATGTATTTGGGAAAATATCGTGCATTGTGTATGCAGCTTGAGTCAGGGAATTGTTTTTGAAGATGGCTTAAGATGGAAAAGACCTTACTACTGTAAACTCTATATTTTGACAATATGAAACCGATAACTCTAACCATATGTATGACCACAAGATTTGTGCAACTATTTGGTATTGTTTTATGGGAAACCTTCTTAACCATATAAACTGGCCCTATGTAATTTTGAAAATGTCAGTAGTTAACCACATTATTTGTCATTGATTCATCTTTTCTAGGTTAAAAATAGCGATTTTCGAGACTTCTATAGATGATTAAGTTCTTTGTGGACTAATTAATGCAATCTCACTTTCTTGACAATTCAATTCCCTGTTGTCCCTCTTTCTCTGGCGGGAGATGTGCAAATGGGGGACTATATTCATGGTTTCCTAGTTATTTGCTGATGTGAATCGTGCTGCATACATCGCAAGTTTCTTGTGTAAATATACTTGCAGCATATGATCTAACATTCTTACCCCTATGACAGATAAATTTTTGGGAACCAATTCATCCTGTGAGGTGAGTTTTAAAAAGTTGGCTTACTTCACCTTGTAAATTTGTTTGGTAGTGAGCTTTTCCGCAATGGAGCTCATTCAAACACAGTTAGATTTACATTGCAAGTGTTTATAAATCTTGTATAGGAACCGGCAGGCATTAACTCATCAGACATAGCAAGTGCTTCAGATACGAGCCCCTCGATTTCCATTCCTTCACTTCCACCTTCATCAGCATTCAACGTAGATCCCTCATCCTCCAGGAGATGCTCTCATCCCTTTGACCCAACTTCATCAACGAAGCCACGTTGTTCTCCGCACTCCCAATTCTCGAGGCAAGTTTCCGACAGCAGGATCCCATCTTGCAAATATCGCAATGTGGACAGCTTTCCAGAAGAGTGGCAATCTTTTGCGCTCAATGACTTGTCCACAGAAGGGTCTCAAGGAGGCTCTCCTGATGGCGGGTCGACGCACTCGTTCACCAAGCTTATGGCCTCTTCTCAAAGGGAGACCAAAGCCAAGATCACAAGATCAAAGACTCAGCCACTACTTTTCCCCGCTTCCGATCCGAAAACGTGTGGTGTTTGTTCAAGGCTACTGAAGGAGATGTCTCAGTGGAGCACCCAGAAAATAGTGTCCACCAATGAGCTCCCTGTAGTTGCTGTTCTGGTCTGTGGGCATGTTTATCATGCAGAGTGCTTGGAAACCATGACAAACGAACCTGATAGATACGAGCCGCCTTGTCTTGTCTGCACCAATGGGGAGAAATCTGCATCGAAGCTATCAAGGAAAGCCGAGTTGAAGGTAAGAAGCAAGATCTCCAGGATCGCGGTGGCTGATACTGACGGAGATTTTGATTCTATTTCCGAGTCCGGGAAAGAAGGGAAGGAGGGGTCCCGGATGGGTGCCAGTTCTAGCATGAAGAGCTCTTTCGGCAAGCCCTTTCTAGGGAGGTACTTCTCCATGGGAGCACGACCGAAACGGTTGGTGTCGGAGAACAAGAGTACGAGGAAGAAGGGGTTCTGGGCAAGTCATCGGCGGGATTAAGTAGGCTCTTTTTGGAAGATACCGCCCTTTTGAGTTGTGAACTTGCGCGGCATAGGCTCTTCGAGCTGTGATGTGGATCAATTTAGGATGTCTCAAGGGAGGCATCTTTATAGATTTATCTACAGTTTATTTCATACATGTCATTACACTATACCCTATTGTTCTTTCTTTTAGAAATGTTGTAATGTTGTGTTGAATCATTTAAAATGGTAATTACTTGGTAAGGAGTGGTAGAATTTGTTTGTGAGGAGAGAGAAAATGGTACATCAACATACCCATCTTGTAAAAACTTTTGATCTTTCCATATGAAAGTATATATGCCACTTACATGTTTACACTTGGGCTACCTTTGTTTAGGAGTAAAATTTTTTATAACTTGTTAGGTAATTTGGAATTCCACAATAGAGAACATTTCATCTGGCTTGAAGCATATGCCATGGTGTGAAGTATGCTCAAGACTAGTGGAACTAATGAAAATACATCAGTTTTTGTTTTATTTGTTCTTTGGATCCTTGCTAAATCACCAAGTTTAGGGCATCAATGTTCCGATCGGCATCCGGTTGAAGACTTGCGAGCGCTCAATGAGGTTGAAATTCAGGTGCGAGGATCAGATTGGAGCTCTAATACCAAATGATAGATCCGTTAGCGTTAATACCATATCTTGATCTCTCTCACCCTCCTACCTTGTACTCGTGTGAAATTGATAGGAATTCACAAGTAATTCAGATGGAGGATTTGGGGACCAAAGACCCCCAATACTCACATTCCAAAAAAAAAAATTCGCCTGACCCATCAAGGTGACAGATCAAGGAACATAACCCTTCATCTATGGAGAGACCTAACCTTTCATACCTGAAAGATGACAATTCTCCATGAAGAGCTACCTCAACTCTAGTGGTAATATTGGCCATATCTAGACGATTAAATGGGTCGGATCCATTTTTTTTTTTGTTCATTACTAGTGGTTAAATCTTTGTTGAATTGTGCAATTCTTGATTATACTGAAAGATCTGTCGCTCCCCTAGCGGACGTATCCCGATTTGGGGGTGAACCATCTAAATCGTCCGTCTCCTTACTTTTTTATTATTTTCTAGTGTGCTTATCTTGGTGTGCAGCTTATTTTGTATAGTGCATGCCCGTGCCTGTCGGCACTGCAGCGGGCCGCCTTCGGCGGCAACACACCCCCCGGGCATCACCACCTCCATCGTCGTATGCGACGACAATACACCTGACCGCCTTCGGCATGCCCGTGCCGATTGGCACAAAGCGGGAGCCTTCGGTGCGACCAACCAACCCCCAACTCCGCTACCCCTGGGGGGGGGGGGGAGAGAGAGAGAGAGAGAGAGAGAGAGAGAGAGAGAGAGAGAGAGAGAGAGAGAGAGAGAGAGAGTAGGGCCGTCTCGATACAAACTGAGGCCTAAGGCAAAAATTCTAAATGGGGCCTTTTTATATTTATTTTTTTCATAATAGGCCGGGTCTAAATGTTGGGTATGGTGGCTGTGGGCTGAGAGGCTGCAGGCCGTGAGTGAGGTAACCAAGTCACCGGGCCGTTTTGGTAGCCATTTAGCACGGGCACAAACACAGACACGCAGAGAGAGAGAGAGAGAGAGAGAGAGAGAGAGAGAGAGAGAGAGAGAGAGAGAGAGAGAGAGAGAGAGAGACCCGTTTAACTAATCGTGTTGTGTCTAGTTTCGGGTCATGTCCAAAAACCCTAGACCCGGACCCGACCCATTTAACTAATCGTATCTAGACCCTAAACTAATAAAGTTAAATGGCCCGCTCCAACTTGATTATACCCCAATCAAACACATAACCCCTTAAATATACCCTAATTATATGCACTCTTGAATACACCCCTCTTAAATAAACCCCATGCAGTTGGCTGGTATTTGAAGGTAGGGGTGGCAATCCTTGACCCGACCCGAACCCGACCCGAAGTTAGCGGGTTTAGATTTGGCCTAAACGGGTTCGGGTCATATAAGAGTCAACCCGATTGACCCGTTTATTTAATGGGTTGGGTTCGGGTTTGTACTTATAGCCCGATTGATCCGACTTGACCAGTTTACCAAATGGGTCGTGTCAACCCGAGCCAACCCGACCCAATCCGATCAAATCAGGCCCAATCCGACTTGTCTTGACCCAACCCGGTAGGTTTACATGGGTTCTGTTGAGCCAACCCGACCCGACCCGTTTAGTATAACGGGTTAAACGGGTCGGGTCGGGTTTGGGTTTAAGTTTTTGACCCGTTTATTAAACGGGTCGGGTTCGGGTTGGGTGTTTTGCCCTTATACCTATGTCTCAACCCGACTTGACCCATTGCCACCCCTACTTGAAGGCAGACGTAGGGCTGCAACTTGGGCGGACCAATCGGAACCCAACCCGAGCTCAACCCGAACCCAACCAAAATTTGGGTGGGCTAACCTGAACCCAACCCGAATTATTTCTCCTCTACCATATTGAAGCCGATCAACCCATCCCGCACAACCTAATCAACCTGGCCAACCCGACGGATTAGGCTAGGGCTAAGGAAGTTCAAACAGACCTTGGGTTGGGTCTGGTTGGGGGTACAAAAGATGCTAAGTCAGGGCTTTGAGGTTTGGGGTACAAAAGAAAAGGACAATGTTGGTATTAAAGGGTCGCTGAGTAAGTTATTGAGAAATGATAGGGAGACGGGGGCTAGTTACAGATTTTTGAGGAATGAATAAAATTTCCCAAAGGTATGAATAAATTTCCCAAAGATTTTTGGGGTATGAATAAATTACACTTTGCCCCTATGTAGTTTTGCTGAAAAACACTTAACCCCCATGTAGTTTATTTTGTTCCAAATCACTCCCTAAAGTTTGAAATGTTAGCACAATACATCCTTTTGTCAACTATATAATTTCCTTGTTTGGTGATTTTTATCTGATCGAAACTGACTTGAAGGGGGTAAAATGTTGTTTTATAGCTATAAGGGGGTTTAGTTGTTTTAAGCTAAACTTCAGGGGGCAAAGTGTAATTTACTCTAAAGATTCTTATATAAGTTGAGATTTGAGAGTGATTTTTGTGAGGGATTTCGGATGATTGGGTTGCCTTCTTTGTGAGCCAATTAATTCTATATTAATTGAGGGACTTCCCTTATGAAGAAGTGAAGGGATGAGCCCCACTCTATGGTTAGATCAAGAGATGATGATCAAATCTATCCGTCCATTTTTGTCTAGTCAGCAAGTTGTTCCGTTTTGTCTAGTCAGCATGTAGACCGCCGTGCCATGTTATATAGATTATCATCAAAATCGACAGAGGGGGGGGGGGGGGGGGGGGGGTTCACATTACAAACCCACCAGGCGATAGGAGAGTTGGCAAGCAACTGATGCTTGGGTGCCGAGGTTATGTGTTCGACTCATCCTCCCCTCGATTCTCCCAGGAGTGCGGGCATCACTTCCGGGGTAATTAGTGCTAGCCCGAATTGGGCCATTGTCCGAAAGGTTTTGGAACATCTTCCGAAATTAAAAAAAAGGGTTATTTTGACTTTGCCCTCTAAATAAGGTCTTGAATTAAACTTTACCCCCCATTCTTTTATTAATTAGACTTTACCCCCCAAAACTAACTGTTCGGTCACCTCATCCCCCAAAACTTTATTTCTTTTCCGCTCATCCTTTCTCCTAGACGGTGAGCTGACGGGACAGTTGGTTTTGGGGGGTAAAGTCTAATTACTGAAAATGTGGGGGGTAAAGCCTAATTCAAGGCAAAATTTGGGGCAATATCAAAATAACCCAAAAAAAAAACACACAACAAAGGAATTTATTTATTTATAATTGATTTCTTGTCCTTTTATTTCAACCATCTCTGTACCTAGGCCTGTCAATTTGGACATTTCGAGCGAAACCTAGTTGACCCCGGCCATGAAGGACCACATTAGGACTCAAATCATTTTTTGCCCCTAAGGATTAGTATCGAACTAGGGCCTACCCCTAAAACAAAAGGCCAGGCCCAATTTGACCCCACCAAGCCTTGGCCCTTCCTTTTGACAGGTCCACTCATGCTAAGCACCTCCACCTCCATAGTACTATATATGGATTGTAGTTACAAGTGATATCTCCTGAGTGGATTGGAGACTTTGAGTGATTACCAAAAGCTATCCATAAGCTTGAAAAGAGAGTCCTACTAGAAGCCTTTATGCAATCAAATCACATTTGAAAGTTGAATAATGCTTCATCTACTCACATAGGTGTTTATTTTTTTTTGCATGATGGGTGTAGCCTCGGACTCTACTCCCCTAGGTACACGTGGAGCATTTTTTACGAAAATTATATTCATACCCCAAAATTACTTCACATATTTTGTTTTTTTTTTTCTAAAAATCGATTTCCCAACTGATACCCCTCCAAATCCCAAAAAAATTCCAAGCTGCATGCCCCTTGCAGCGCACAGTCGCTTCTCGCGGTTCGTGTTCCGGACAACGGGGGGGGGGGCTAGCGAGAATGCTCACCGGATTCGGAGTCGGAATCGGAGATGAGGAGAGGTAGCAGGAAAGCTCACCGGAGACGAGGAGGGGAGGATGTAGTCAGAGACGGGGAGAAGAGCGACGCCCCCTCCTTGCCTTTGCTTTTGATGCTCACCAAAGATGGAAGGGGAGCGGCTCGCCACCGATGAGATGGGGCATGGGTGGGCTGGAGATGGAGGTGGGATGTCGCCGGAGATGAGGAGGGCAACGGCGCCCCCTCCGTCCCTTGCTTTTGATGCTCACCGGATATGGGAGGGGAGCGGCTCGCTGCCGACAAGGTAGCGTATGGGGTGGGCAGGTGGTGGAGGTGGGGTAAGAGAGATGTCGCCGGAGACGAGGAGGAGAGGTGATGTCGACGGAGATAGGGAGGGGAGCGGCGGCCCCTCTCTACCTTGTTTTTTATGCTTGCCTACGATGGGAGGGGAGCGGCTCGCCACCAACGACGTGGGGTATGGTGGGCTGGAGATGGAATGTCGTCAGAGACGAGGAGGGATCTCCCATGATTTTGATGCTCGCCGGAGATGGGAGGGGAGTGGCTCGCCGCCACCGACGTGAGGTATGGGGTGGGCTAGTGGTGGAGGTGGGGTATGAGGTGGAGGGGGGTAGTTTGGAATTTTTTTATTTGAGGACGTGAAGGAAAGCCTAAAAGAGTTGGGGTATGAATAAAATTTCTCTTTTTTATTAAATATATGTGGTTATAGTTAGTGCTGTTACATAGTTTATTCCACGACAACTCTCCACTCATTTCTTTTTTTTTTTTTTTTTTGGTCTGTCTTGTCCACTCACTGTCTCAAAAGAGTTCAAGCGTGGTGCTCGCCAGTTGCACCACCTCCCTCTTTAACTCCAAACCGAGGATCAGATCTGCAAGATTAGGATTTTCTTTAATATTGGAAATGCGAGAAAATATGGCAAGGTGCAACTTCAGGTTTTGTCCACATATTGTGTGCTTGTATAAGGTTAAGGATTAATTAGTCTTAGATGTCTTCATAGATCTTTATTTAAGCTAAATGATAAATTTTGATAGAAAATTAGCTAAAATTTCTCCCGAATGACATGTTTGTATAACAAATTTTTAATTTTTAATTTTTTTAGTCCTTTAATGACAAATTATCCCTCCATAACCCCTATTAAGAGTATCAATTTATCTATATCGAATCCGGATGTTGACACAAATCACTGTAGCAATTGTTACCCTTTTTTACAATGATTTTACTGTAGCTTTTTTTTTATAATGTAAACCTCTCCAAAAAGGAGAAAGGGTTAGGCAACCCCGACCAGTTATATTAAAAGTAAAATAAGGTTACAATGTGATTACAATGATCTCGAGCTTTCCTCACTGAACGAAATGACCCACGGGATGATCATAAACTTGAAAATGGAGCCACCGATTTTTGAAGGTCAGAGTCACCGAAAGCCTTCCCATTGAAAATCTGATTATTCCTCTCTAGCCAGATAACCCATAGAATCGTCATTGCCAACACGTCCCATGTTGCTTGAGGCCTTTCCTCACTCTCCTGTCTTCTCCACGTGGACCATAGTGCTTTCAGATTTCTCGGGTGGGATGAGATCCCACATAGAAGTTCGAAGAAATCCCACACTCGTCTCACCTGAGGGTATCTGAGAAGTAGGTGGGACGCACAATTGTCTTTGGTGTGGCAGAATATGCAGGTCGCCTCCGTCACATTTGGGTTTCTTCTCTTGAGCAAATTCACCTTTGTGAGGATCTTGTTCCTTGAAGCCAGGAGGAAAAAAATCTTGATTTTCATAAGTGCCTTCGATCTCCAGATTCCTCTCGCTGGGAGGAATACATTGTCTTTCGAGAAGAGATTGCGGTAGAAGAATTTGACAAAGAAGACGCCTTAAGTATGCCATTGCCACTTAACACCATCTGTCACTGGTCTGAAGGTAGTTGCCGATAGTAGTTGCTTCTGATACTCAAGCTCCTAAGCTCTCTCTGGCAGAAGAGGAGAGCACAAGCACACATCCCATCTACATGTGCCTCCCCTCCATCTAACCTGAGATCTGACTGAGGCTCCCTTGTTCCGGACCATGAGAAAAAAGTCCGAAAAAAAGATGTCATAGGGGTACCTTTCCAAGCCAGGGGTCCTCCCATAATCTTATTTGCCTTTCGTCTCTGAGAATCAGCTTGTTACCTTGCCTATAGAAATCGCGGACACTCAGGATCCCTCTCCAGAAGTGGGAGATTTTTCGTAAGTTCCTATTCCTGACGTGTAAATGGGTGAATCTCTTGAAATATTTAGTTAGATGACTGTCTCTCCAAGAGCCCCCGTCTTCCTGCTGGAGTCTCCACCACCATTTTAGTCTCCACCACCATTTATTTAGCATGAAAATATTGAATCTCCTGAGGTCAAGCACCCCAAGGTCTCCCATGGACTTTAGGAGGCACACTGGATCCCACTTCCAAAAAAAAAAAAAAATCTACAATGATTTCGGCCTGCTTCCGTGATTTCAATCTACTACAGTGATTTCGGTTAAGTTAAGGGTTAGACTTCACTGTTTGGGGTATAGAATTATGGTTAGAGTTAGGTTGAGGGTTAGGGCTCACTATTTAGGGTATAGAATTAGGGTTATGGATAGGTCAGTGAATTGATACTCTTGCTGGAGATAAATTGAAAAGATAATTCTATCATTTGAAGCGGAAAAAATAATGAGAGACCTAATGTAGCAAGTGCTTTTATGGAGCGACTTGGTGAAATATTGAAACATCACTTGTCCTTTTACCTAATATAACATATGCTACAAGGATTTGGGCCTTCTCCCACTGAGCTTTCCTGGGCTTGGAGTGTTATCCAATTAGGTCTTCCGATCCTGCGAGAGAATATTAGGGTGGCTGTTTGGACGACAACTGATTTTAGCCCTTGGGATTTTCCTTGGGTGGCTACTAGCCCGTTCAACAGATTACCTATCTATATTGACTCCTCGTTTTGTGTGTCCATCACCTCCATTTTTCAATTATTTCAAACCTCCTCGTTGGGCATGGTTTGGAATCAGAACCTTATATCCACCATTTTTCCTCCGTTCTGGTGTGACCGTATAGAATTAATCCTGATTTTCAACCACCCACCAGATAATTTCATCTTGTGGGGAGATTCGGGTAGGACGATGATGTCCACCTTTGATGCCTATCAAGCAATTTCTCCTAAGTTACCTAGGATGATATTTGTTTGCAACCCGTGGCAGCTTCTGTGGAAGCTCCCCATCTCACCCAGGGCCCAATGTTTTGGCTGGAAGATGTTGCATGGTATTCTCGCATCCAATCATTTCTTAGCTCAAAGGGGTCTGAGTCATCTTTCGAGTTGCAATCGGCACTTTCAGCCAATGAAGCATATTAGCCATGCTCTTTGCCTATGTCCTCACTCTTCAACTATTTGGGATGAGGTTTTGGCAAGAGCTAACATTCCTCAAGATTCTCGTGTTCTGTCCACCAGAGATTTCAGGTTGGTTCTCATGGGGAAGGAACTTTGCCCGACTCAGCTTCGTCCTTTTTCCCCGACCTTTTGTTTCAGATTTTTTGGCAAATTTGGAAGTCTCACAACTGTGCCATTTTTCGGGGCAGATATGAAAGTACTCCAACGATGGAAATACGGATACTCTCCCTACATTGGGAGCTTCTTTTGGTGGGCTTTCACATGGCTTCCCCTTCGCATGTCCATCATCACGGTCCGATGGATTGCACGTAATCTGGATGAGCTGAAACTTAACTTTGATGGCTCTGTCGATCATGCCAATGGTTTGGCGTGCAGTGGGTTTTTGTTGCGCGATAGCTGTGGCCGCATTCTTTGGGCAGTCGATAACTCGGTCATGTGCACTAATGTGGATTATGCAGAAAAACTGGGTCTAGTTTTTGACCTTCGTCTGGTTTGTTCTTTATATCCACATGTCCCTCTATGGATTGAAGGTGATTCTCTACACACCATACAACAACTCGGAGCCCATACACCTTTTACTCCATCCTTGCAGAATGCCGACAAATGACACTATCTTTGCCTTCGGCACGGTGGTCTCATGTTTTCCAGAAAGCTAATGGACCTGCTGATACCCTTGCTAACTTGGGTAGGACTATTGGGAAGGCGCGGTTATTTCATGAGGCTTACCCTACGGCAGTCCAGGTTGCGACACGGCTAGAGATGGGCTTCTTGTGTTATTTTTGTCTTGTACATGACCCCGGTTAGACTGGGTGGGGTTTACCACTTTACCGTCTTCGGTTATTTTTAGCCTCTCTTTATATAAATGTTGTTAAAAAAAAAAAAAAAAAAGTTAGGCTAAGTCTCCATAAATTATTTAATGGACGGCTGGGATTGATCGATAATTTTTATTCTATCGAGAGCCAAGCAGAGCAGGGCACTGAATCCCTATGATCATGGCCAAACCACGTATAAAGGGCGAGCTCACGGTTGCCCTCGCCGGTGCCATCCACGTACAGCTCCACCGCTCTCCCTCTCCCCTCCCCTCTCCCTTTTCCCGCATATTTAAACCCCCCCCCCCCTTCCCTCCCTCCCCAACTCCAAATGCTCTCCTCCCACTCTCGCCTCCTCACCCTAAATCCCCACATCAGTCCTCCTCCCCCTCGGATCTCCCCGGCCATTCGTGCCCTAGATCCTCCTCGATCCTCTCGAATCCGAAGCCCTTGGATCGGGCGGACGGTCTCTTTTTCTCCGATCGGAGCGTCTCCGATCTCGAATCCGGCCAGTCGGATGGAGGCCCCGGGGCTCCCGCCGTGTGGGGAGGGGGAGCTGGAACGGTTCGTGGCGGTGGCGAACGAGGTGGCCGACGCCGCCGGGGAGGTCATCCGCAAGTACTTCCGCCAGAGCTTCGAGATCCTCGACAAGGAAGACCTCAGTCAGTATCTCCGATCTCTTCAGGGTTTTGGGCCTTCAGGGTTTATCCATTGCCCGAGCCTTAGGTTTTCTTTCTTTTTCTGATACGAAATGTTTCGTCAGGTCCTGTGACGATCGCTGATCGGGACGCCGAAGATTCCATGGTTTCCATCATACTGGAGAATTTCCCCTCCCATGCCATGTAAGTGAGGTGGTTGATTCTTTTCAGTATATGTGGTCACCTTTGATGAGAATCTGTATAGATGTCCAATACATCGAACAAATTTTGCTGCAGCTTCGGTGAGGAGAATGGGTGGAGATGCAAGGAGAATTCTGCTGATTATGTTTGGGTTTTGGATCCGATTGATGGGACCAAGAGCTTCATTACTGGTATTTTTCTTTTTAAAATTTTCTTTTCACATGCTTTGGCTACTGAAAATTTCGAGAATAACAGGAATTGTATGATGAAATCGTAAGAGAAAGCCGATATGTCTGACCCTGTTATCCTTTCGAATCGCAGGCAAACCATTGTTTGGTACTCTTATCGCACTTCTACACAAGGGAACCCCGGTATGACACACTTATACATGCTTTATTAATCAATATAATAGCTTTTGGAGGCCTTCACCCTGTAGAATATTTTCTTGTCATTCTAAGAAGATCGATGACCTCAGATACTACTATACAATACATATTTACATGTCAAATTGATCTTCTACTAGTAAACTTGATCACACTAGTAGACTTGATGATACTAGGACCTGATTCGGAGGTCTTAACTCTGTAGACTTGATGCACTGAAGAGAAGCTTGTTTAGATCTAGTTGAACGTAATTGACATCACATTAGGTAGTTTCAGCTAAGGAATATGTACCGAATTTGACCACTTTCACCATACCCAGATAATCTTAGCAGTTAGCCCTAAGTAACTTTATGAATTCAGTGAAAATAGGTTCATGTATTTGATTTCAAGCTCATGCCCTGTTACTCTAATAAAGTTCAACTATTATATTTAGGTATGGTAAGAATAAAAAGTTTTATCCATGTAACACATCTATGTGACGTGCAGGTTATGCTAGAAGATTTTTTCATTTCGTTTTCTTTTTCTACTCCCTGCTCACCTTTCATGTGTGTAATGCTTCCACTACTTTACGTAATATATCTTATCACAACTTTTCTAAAGTGAGAAATAACCTTAGTGGTTTCAACAACCTGAGTTTGAGTGATCATATTTCTCGTACGCTGCACCTTGCAGCTATTCTTTGATGAAACATGATGACTTGTGATTCTCCAAGACAAACCCTCTTTAGAGTACAGGAGAGCTTTGCTTGCTTGGCTCATGTTCTGAATCATGAGAGTTGGACCTTTGGACCTTATGGTTTTCCACTTTTCCCTGCTTGGAGAATATAGGTTATTATCTATTCATCAGCCTTCAAGGTTCTTTTAGCTCATTGGCTTAGAGTCTTAGACAGACACATATTCATATATATACATAGATCTAAATAAGTAAAAACTAAAATTTCATATTTGGTGTCCTCTCTCATAACTCATCTATACTGATTCAAGTGTTGATAAGATGAATTGTGGCTATTGGCTATGCCACGCACATTTTAAAATGTATGGTGGACCATCTATAATGGTTCAACAAATAGATTATTGAGTTAGATGGCATAATCAT
>CANTAL010000643.1:0-73579 GCA_947650365.1 Chamaelirium japonicum
TCTATTTCTTCCGTTCTCCCTCTCTCTCTATTACGTACGTCCTTCTCTCCCTCTCTCCCGTTCTCTCTCTATTTATATACACGGGAGGCTGTTAAGGGGAAGGGATATGATCAGATAAGGGTTGGGGATAGGGTCGGTTAAGACCTTAGCGGGAGGGGATAAGGATTAAAAGATCGGGATAAGGACTAAAAGTTATGAATTTATCATCCCAAATCCTGTCCGTTTATTTCCATCCGAATTTCGGATTAAAAATAAATGGGGAGGGAAGTCAAGAGAGCCTAAATTATGCTAGGAGACCGGGAGGTAGGCTCTAGGGCTAGTCGGGCTCGGTCCCGAGCCCTGAACCGGGCTCGGTTGGAATCCGGGTGCGATTCGTCCATCAACCGGGCTGAAAAGAATAATAAGTCGTAACTATCAAACCGGAAGTCGGAATAGAGCCCGAGAGGATTCGTTGGAAAGGTCTCATCAACGCGAACGCGTTAGCGCTTAGTACATAATTTTCTGACTTCTGGATCTCCCGAAAAGAAGGAAAGATTCCAAAACTCAAAATAGCAATAACTATTCACCCGGGTGTCGGATCGACCCTAACTCAGGCTCATTGGAAGGCTCTCTCAGAGCCTAATCTAACGTATCTTGTTTAGTTATGATCCGATTACCCGATCTCTTACAAGAAACAAAACAGCTACAACTATCGACCAATTATCGTTTTTCTAGGGTTTACCTGCCGGGCTGCCGAAACTGGCTGCGCATACACATGATCGTTGCACGGAACGCACCATCGTGACATGCTCGAAGTTACGGAGAATGTGAACGTAAAACATCTCATAGGTTTACGATCCATTCATTGGAAAAAAGCCCAAAGAAAAAGTCTGGCTGCAAAAAGACGAAACTAGCCATTGAGCATTTCTATTATTCTCAAATCTAACACCACAGGTGTTACAACCTACACACCTTAAAAAAATTTTCGTCCCGAAAATTCAACTACAAAATCATATATACGAGTCCACTCATCTCTACTACCAAAACAAGAACATTATAGCAATGAAAAATTAACTATAACGAGCGCAAACATCCTCACTTACACTACCAACAAGAAAGTCAAGTCTCTACTCCAAATCTTACTAAAAGAAAACCTTGATCCTCTACTACTCACAATTCTACTCTCTCTACTAACCTAAACAGTATACGAATCGACTCTCATAATTATTAGGATAGAAATGAACCTCCAAATTCTCACATCGCGAATACGAGTTTTGGTTTCCATTTCCCATTCTAAGCATTACGGATTAGACAAAAATCATGAGTTCTGATCATTCACCCTACCTTGATAAGGGGCATCATATCCCCCTTATTAGTACCGCCGAGGGGTGTCCTCCTCGGTAGGGTAACTACCAAAACTCATAGATTCAGAAACTTAAAATGCACTCAAATGTCAATGCCGATATAAAAGGTATATCAATGTATATGAGTGCCTATACACCCATATATAATTTATACTTTTGGTATCGACTCTACAATCATAGCAATATATACTACACATATGCGCCCATACACATATGCTTAAGTACACATTCCAGAATGATTTGACAAAAGAGATGTCTCAACTAGTACGCCTAACGTGTATCTAATACTAACTAAAATCCTATAAGATTCCTATGAGACCAACACCTATACTAACCGAACTACCAATATTGCTCAAGGAACTAAAGAACAAATGCCCGAAAAATCTATTTCTCAAGTGGGTCCATACTAGATAGCTACACTCTGACAATAGATAGTCATCTTATTGGCTCACTCCAAGACAAAGGGACCGATTCTAAACCAGAACTATTATGAGTAGGCTGAAGAAACTACCTACTAGAAAACTAATGGCCAACTAATATCGACTGAGCAGATCGATACCAAGTACTAAATTCTACCCTAAACTAAACATCGAGATAGTTAGACGGAAACCTCACAACCATACAAAAATAAGAATAAAGGACCCGAGACAAATAGAGACAACTTAGAGAAAGGACAACTGAGGGAACTAGCACAATCTTAACATTCTGAAAACTAAAGGCAATCACTCAAAAGAAACTGAAGCAAACGAAAGTTACTAGAATCGAATAATAATTAGAAATAAAGCGGGGTGAATCAGCAGAATAATAATCATTCTTAAGATTCCAACTGATAAGGTATTCCCAAATTTTATAAACATAGGCAGTCCTCTTGACATCGTAGCTAACATCTTTCTAGTACTCAATTATCTCAATTCTATCTTAACGTCACTGTCATCTAGCCAGTGCGCTCTCTCCCGCGAGTTCCAATAAGAACTGCGAAACAAACCGCCAAAGCCTCCGAAGAGTCAGTGCGAAGCCACAATATGTCCTCTACCGGACAATCATCATCCACCGTCAAAGTTCCCTAGGAACAGTGCGTACTCTTTCGCAAGAGTCACTATCAAGGTATCCCGTAATCTACTAACCATGGGAAATTCAAACTACCACCTGAGATTTTCATCTCCTGGTGTACTCCTTGAAACCACTATCCCCAAGAGTCATCATCATTACTCATAGGATCCATTAAAAAAAACACAGAAGCTCTACACCAAGCTAATTATAACCCACGATACACTAGAGAGATTCTAACAAGAAAACTAATTTAATTATTACATCTATAACGAGATAATGGACAATCCTAAAAACATCAACGAGGCCTCTAGTACCAATGGTCAACAAGAATCAAGGAATCCTAAAACACCAACTAGGTTTCTAGCGCTTAGGGTCAACGAAAAAAAAACAAAACCAACAAAAGAGCAACCTCACAACCATGCCAGATAAACCATCAAGGATATACATCCTTCCAGATATATTCAAATACATCCATTCCAAAACCAATCAACCAAAATTACTAACTAGAATTGAATATCCAGTCCTTGGTCAGCTCCTTACCACTAGAAAGTTCAAGAGAATCCCTATTAGGAGACACCCAACCTATACTCCGATATAGACTCAAACACTATGCTTCTGCCTAGAGATCAAGAAACACCACCCTTGGTTAAGATGTTCCACGTGGCTCCTTCTTAAAAATTATCACCCGAGTTGTGATGACTAACTCTAAACCTAAACATTATAGCACATCAGAGTTCAAATACAATCATACTCACACGACATATAGATTGATTCACAATTCTCGATCAATCAAAACTCAATCATAGACAGTTCTTAGTTACAGATCAATTCCTCAAACAAAACCAGTTCTCCAAGTATGATTAACCCTAGGTCCTTATCCTTAGAAATAATCGTTATACCGCCACTAGCTACTACGAGAATTCTATCGACTCACTATCTATACAATCTCTAGAAAACATTCTAACACCACTAGAGTCTAAACTTTCCGAAGAAAGGATCGCAAGACACGAACCACATCCTAACAAAACCCCTAGGAACATATCCCTAAGCTCTGATACCAGCTGTCACGCCCCAGAAATCTGAAGACCGATCCCTGGGGTGTGAAATGAGAAAAAGAAGAGGGTTTTGGGTCTGGTCAATTAATTACACCAATTTGGGTTCTCACAGGGCTTCTACGCTCTCTAATATGAAAAACAAAGAGGAGGGAGAAACAAAAGGGGAATCTTTTAAATTTGATTTTTTCGAAAAACATTTTTATTAAAAAGAAAAGAAAGAGAAATTATCAACAAAGAGAAGATATTATCTAGTCAAGCTCAACCTTCAAAAGTCCTATCCTCTTAGTATGTGTGACCTGTCGGTGCCACACATACTAACAGGAGTCTATCTGAGGGAGCACGAGGCTCAAGCCTCCTACGGCTAGCCACGTAGTCTCATCCACGTCCTAACACTCAGGTGCACCAGTATAGGGTTCCTATCTACAGGGTTAATCAATTTAGTTATTTATATGCACTTATATTTTCATCATGATCTATCCTAGGCTTGGGGCCTTGAGGAGAGGCCTACCCAAAAGAATTCAGCTGGAACCATTGCAACTACAACCATAGAATACTAACTAACTAATGAAAACTTATTCCAATAAAATTACAATGTCTGAAGAGAAAAAAAACTACAAGATTGACATACTAAGCCGAAAGGTAACACTACAACTCTAACTCTGCCTCTGGACTCCTACTGCTACTCCTGAGCCTCCGAACCTGCAACTGAGCCTACTCGTGGGAAAGAGTAGCCCCCAATAGGAAATTGGGAGATTAGCCAAATTAATGGCTAGTGACATCCTAATAGTCTTTAATAATATGAGACAACTAATCTAAATAAATTAAGATAAGATCTATCAGTTCTAGTATGATCAAAGTTTGCAGAATGATACCTAAACCTATCAGTAGTCTATATTCACATGCAATTCCTACTGTCACTAGGTTGTCTAACATGAAGTCCATTCAATGTTCTACTGCATTAAAGAACAATTTAAAGTTCAGATAAAGTCACGAAGTCATCATGTAAACAGTCACACAATTCTAATTTCATATATAGATAAAACACACACTATCAAAATGTGAACCCTGGATATTTTGTTCATCCTGCCCCCGGTCGGGCATTACTATAGGGCCTTTTATTTCGATGTAGAGGGCCAACTCTCTCGCCGTGCATCCACCAACACCATGCACTAGTCACCCAGATGATCATAAGGGGTTTCCCGTCTTTCACGGTGGAGCTCTACCGCCCAACTTGCTTTACTATGGGGACTTCAACTCCCCGGGACAGGGTTGCTAGGCCAATCCCTACTCGAGGGCACCTCCTATTGGCTTTACCACAACCCTTGCCCGTGACCCCTAACCTACTTAACTTCGGCTGTACACGCAGGGTGGTTCACGGCCCTTGCGCGCACGGGGTCCCTACCCTTTAACCAGGTAGATTCATATATAACATCTTTCAACATATACAATGAAGCTACAAAAAAGTCTATTTAATGTTTATCAATTTCCAACAATTTACCCCTGGTCCCGTACTGCTCTCGCAACCGATGCAACATAATAAATAAAGTAAGACAAAACACTCATCCCAATGACCCGTGTGCTAGGGTTGCCATACTCCTCTCAGGAGGGTGGGTCCCGATAATTATTAGTTATTCAATTTAATGTTTAATTTAAGGGAAATCCTAATTACGGTGTCCATACAATCAAAAGCAATCATTATTATTATTATTCTATTAATATTTTAAAGCATGCGTCGCCGGACTCGCGACTCCGCATGCAAGGCGGGGTCCACTTGACCACATGCGACGATGCCCGGCGGGGCCCGCATGCAGTGTCATGGACACCTACCCTTAGTCATTCTCATTTCCCACTATTAAAGACCACGCAAGGGTAGTAGATGTCACCTGGTTGTCGATCGCACACGACTCCGGCTTGCTATTTGCTTCTGATCCGTCTCCGTTGGATCACCATGATCACAGTCTGATAACATGCACAGCTCTATATCACAATGCTATCGATTAAAGCATAAGAGTCAACGACGAGGGTTCTATGCCATGGATAGTCGGGCACCCTCGATAGGGGACCAACATTGAGTCGACAGCACGTAATTTCGTGCGACTGAAGAACTCGATCCTAAACCATACTAAGTCAATCAAGTAACTAGAAGCTAAACCTACTCATTGAATCGGGCTCGAAGAACCCTTTCCGATGGTTCCAGTTTCGCTGGAATCCGACTTCGGTCGGATGGTTTCGGGTCAAACCACGTAGAACCGATAAAACCGATCGCATGGTTGGTTCACTAGGGTAGAAGGGGTTCTAGGGTTATATTCTGGGTTTAATAGGTGGGACTCAAAGTTCTGAGCACAATGCCGCTGGTTTCGTCCGAATCCGAGTTCGGACGATGAAACGGCGGTCAAACCACGGTACCGCGATAATATCGGGTCAAAGGATAAAACAGGGTATTAAATAGTATAATTACTATTCTAGACTATGACCAACAGGTAGTATTTTCTGAGCCGGTCGAAATGGCGCTAGTTTCGTCCAATTCCGAGTTCGGACGGAGAAATGGCAGTCGAACCAAAATTCACTGGTTCACGGGTCTGGTTCAGGTGAACCAGACCGGTTCACTCTTGGGCCGGGTCTGTGGGTCTGCTGTGCACTTAAGCGGGTCGGGTTGCTGTGCAGTCGGGTCGGGTTGCAGTGTAGTCGGGTCGGGTCTGCAGTAGGAAGTCGGGTCGGGTCTGCAGTTAATTAATAACCTGCGAAATTACTGAACTACCCCCACCCCCACCCTTCTTCTCCACGAGACCTAACCAGCGGCGCTGGTTCTTGCGCGCCGGCGGCCGACGGGAGGGGCGGCCTGGAGCGCCGGCGAGCGCTTGGCCGGCCTCTCCCGCACCACCCCCACGGAGGAGGCGCGGGGGGAGGCGGCCGAAGCGGCCGTCAGGGCCCGAGAAGTCGGTCGGAGATGGGTTCGCATGAGGTTGGTCGGAGGTCGGTGGTCGCCGGGGAGGGGTTCGGTTCGGTGCGGTGGCGGTGTCCGCCCGTGCGGGCCGCGGCAAGGGAGGAGGAAGGGCCGGGGGTCGCGGGTTGGGTCGCGGAGGGGATGAGAGGGTGAGAGGGGGCTGACCTGCGGGTGTAGGTGCGCTCGCCGGTGCTCCGGCGAGGGGCGGTTCGGGGTGTTCTGATCCTCTCCCTCCATCTCTGTATCTGCCTTGTTCTGTCTCTCTCTGCATCTCTCTCTATCTCTCTCTCTTTCTCTCCCGTTCTCTCTCTCTATTTCTTCCGTTCTCCCTCTCTCTCTATTACGTACGTCCTTCTCTCCCTCTCTCCCGTTCTCTCTCTATTTATATACACGGGAGGCTGTTAAGGGGAAGGGATATGATCAGATAAGGGTTGGGGATAGGGTCGGTTAAGACCTTAGCGGGAGGGGATAAGGATTAAAAGATCGGGATAAGGACTAAAAGTTATGAATTTATCATCCCAAATCCTGTCCGTTTATTTCCATCCGAATTTCGGATTAAAAATAAATGGGGAGGGAAGTCAAGAGAGCCTAAATTATGCTAGGAGACCGGGAGGTAGGCTCTAGGGCTAGTCGGGCTCGGTCCCGAGCCCTGAACCGGGCTCGGTTGGAATCCGGGTGCGATTCGTCCATCAACCGGGCTGAAAAGAATAATAAGTCGTAACTATCAAACCGGAAGTCGGAATAGAGCCCGAGAGGATTCGTTGGAAAGGTCTCGTCAACGCGAACGCATTAGCGCTTAGTACATAATTTTCTGACTTCTGGATCTCCCGAAAAGAAGGAATGATTCCAAAACTCAAAATAGCAATAACTATTCACTCGGGTGTCGGATCGACCCTAACTCAGGCTCATTGGAAGGCTCTCTCAGAGCCTCATCTAACGTATCTTGTTTAGTTATGATCCGATCACCCGATCTCTTACAAGAAACAAAACAGCTACAACTATCGACCAATTATCGTTTTTCTAGGGTTTACCTGCCGGGCTGCCGAAACTGGCTGCGCATACACATGATCGTTGCACGGAACGCACCATCGTGACATGCTCGAAGTTACGGAGAATGTGAACGTAAAACATCTCATAGGTTTACGATCCATTCATTGGGAAAAAGCCCAAAGAAAAAGTCTGGCTGCAAAAAGATGAAACTAGCCATTGAGCATTTCTATTATTCTCAAATCTAACACCACAGGTGTTACAGTAACAGTTTACTGTTAAATTTGTCAACCGTTGATAGGGTTGCTTTAAATTTTTTTTTTGAATTTTTTTAAAAAATCTTAATCTAAGTAGAGTGGATTGCCCATCAATAAAAAAATATGGTAAAAAGTGTCATGTGGTACCAAAATTGATGAAAGGACTACCGTGAAAATGCGGAGTGCGGTGCGTGTGGTGTCGCACCGTAGCTGTTTGATGCACCATTGCGTGCATCGCACGCACCACAGCGGTGCATCAGACAGCTGCGGTGCGACTCCGCACGCACCGCACGCCGTCTGATGCGGTAAGTGTGGCACCACAACGCAGCTGTCTGATGCACCGCTGCTTCCATCGCATGCATGCAGCACGTGCATCAGACGGCTGCGGTGCGATGCCGCACGTACCGCATGCCGCATTATATATATATATATATATATATATATATATATATATATATATATATATATATATATATATATATATATATATATATATATATATATATATATATATATATATATATATATATATATATATATATATATATATATATATATATATATATATATATATATATATATATATATATATATATATATATATATATATATATATATATATATATATATGGGTCAGGATCGGATGACCCAGCAATAACCCAACACCTTTTGATGCACATAGAGGTTATAGAATGGGCTGATTTTTTGTAGGGATGTTTTCTATGGTATGTTGATCATCCTCACAAAAAATCAGCCCATTCTAAAACCTCTAGGTGCATCAAAGGGTGCTCTTCAAATCAACGGTTAAAATTGACAGTGTAAAACCGTTGATTTGAAGTGCGCATTTGATGCACCTAGAGGTTTTAGAATGGGCTGATTTTTTGTGAGGATGATCAACATACCATAGAGAGTATGCCTACCAATTTTCATCAAATTCTAAAACCTCTAGGTTCATCAAAAGGTGCTGGGTTATTGCTGGGTCAAAATTTGCTGGGTCAGCTGATCCCGACCCTATATATATATATATATATATATATATATATATATATATATATATATATATATATATATATATATATATATATATATATATATATATATATATATATATATATATATATATATATATATATATATATATATATATATATATATATATATATATATATATATATATATATAGGGGAGGGATACTCTTACTCATGGCCTCTTACTCATATAGATACCTATGATTCGGGCCGTCCATTACATCCCGACGTACTGTTCGGATTAGATGGGAAGTTAAAGCAATGGTGTCCGTATTAAATGCTCGTATTAAAAACTCATATTAAAATCCCGTATTTAATACGGACACCATTGCTTTAACTCCCCATCTAATCCGAACCATATGTCGGGATCTAATGAACGTCCCGGATCATAGGTAACTATATGAGTAAGAGGCCATAAGTAAGAGTATCCTTCCCCATATATATATATATATATATATATATATATATATATATATATATATATATATATATATATATATATATATATATATATATATATATATATATATATATATATATATATATGGGCATGCTATAATGCGGCATGTGGTACGTGCGGCATCGCACCGCAGCCGTCTGATGCACGCGATGGGTGCATTCGATGCAAGCAGCGGTGCATCAGACGGCTGCAGTATGGTGCAACACTTACCGCATGCCGCATTATAGCATTTCTACTCTTTCTCTCTCTCTCTCTCTCTCTCTCTCTCTCTTTCTCTCTCTCTCTCTCTCTCTATATATATATATATATATATATATATATATATATATATATATATATATATATATAGAGAGAGAGAGAGAGAGAGAGGAATGATAAAATGTGGTGTGCGGTGCATGCGATGTCGCACCACAACCGTCTGATGCACCCGCTGTGTGCGTGTGATGCACGCAGCGGTGCATCAGACGGCTGCGGTGCGACACCGCACGTACCGCACGCTGCATCTATATATATATATATATATATATTACAATGAACCGTGAGCTACGGGTGGAGAAAATGAGCTTCCCTAATTTTGATCCACCTAGGAGTTTTGGAATTTGATGAAATTTGGTGAGGGTGTTATCTAGGATAAGATGATCATTCTCACCAATTTTCATCAAATTCCAAACCTTCTAGGGTCATCAAATGGTAGAAGCATTATCTACCGTCCGCAGTCACTGTTAATTTTTCTTCTACCATTTGATAACCTTAGAAGTTTTAGAATTTGATGAAAATTGGTGAGGATGATCATCTTTTCCTAGATAACACCCTCACCAAATTTTGTCAAATTCCAAAACTCCTAGGAGGATCAAAATGAGGGCAACTCATTTTCTCCACCCGTAGCTCACAGCTCACTGTAACATTCCTCTCTCTCTCTCTCTCTCTCTCTCTCTCTATATATATATATATATATATATATATATATATATATATATATATATATATATATATATATATATATATATATATATATATATATATATATATATATATATATATATATATATATATATATATATATATATATATATATATATATATATATATATATATATATATATATATATATATATATATATATATATATATATATATATATATATATGAGGGCTGTTACGTTGAGCTGTGAGCTACGAGTGGAGAAAATGAGCTGCCACCATTTTGATTCCCTTAGGAGTTTTATAATTTGATAAAATTTGATAAGGGTGTTATCTAGGATAAGATGATCCTTCTCACCAATTTTAATCAAATTCCAAAACTTCTAGGGTCATCAAATGGTAGAAGCATTATCAACCGTTCGCAGTCACCGTTAATTTTGCTTCTACCACTTGATGACCCTAGAAGTTTTGGAATTTGATGAAAATTGGTGAGGATGATCATCTTATCCTTGATATGACCCTCACCAAATTTCATCAAATTCCAAAACTCCTAGGTGGATCAAAATGAGGGCAGCTCATTTTCTCCACCCGTAGCTCACAGCTCACTGTAACATTCCTCATATATATATATATATACTATAATGCCGCATGAGGTAAGTGCAGCATTGCACTACAACCGTCTGATGCACTGCTGCGTGCTTGCGATGCACACAGCGGGTGCATCGGACGGATGCGGTGTGGTGCTGCACTTACCGCCTGTCGCATTATATATATATATATACTAGTAATGCCCGTGCCTGTCGGCACGCAAAAGATTTCGAGGGCGAGGACAAAATTTTGAGGAAAGTGACAATACTTAAAAGGTGGCAAAAATATTTTGAGGGAGGTGACAATATTTAGAAGGTAGAAACAAAAATTTTCGAGTGCAATAAAAGATTTCAAGACAAAAAATTTTGAGTGCACGCAAAAGATTTTGAGGTCATTGCAAAAAATTTATACAACAGTGACAATATATTGAAGACAATGACAATATTTAATTGCTAATGATGTAAAATTTAATTACTTTTAGTGATGTAAAATTGCTTTGTCATGGGATCATCTCGCACACTCTTCCCCTCCTCTGCTGAGTCTGCTCCCCTCCCTCCTTTGGTCTGCGAAAAACGAACGTGCATCAATCTGCTCCATTAGATTCGGCTGCGAGATCGTCGACGGTAATTCCAGGTTATAGGCCTATCGGCACTCGGACAGCTAATTTCGATGGCCAAAAACTTTCTTCAGGGGCGCCAACATTCAATGGAGAAGTCAAAATTCATTCGTGATAGTGTAATATGTGTGCTCTCCACGTAACGTGGCAAAACACGATAGTAATATGGAGAAAAAAACTATCACAACGAAAAAAAAGATGATATTGTTGCGCATCTCTCTCTCTCTCTCTCTCTCTCTCTCTCTCTTTCCTTGTTAACATGAAAAAAAAACCATGAAAAAAGGAAATCAATGACCAAGTAAAAAAATTTGAATGACTTCAAATAGTCGCTCAGAACCTGGTTCGGGGTCCAGCCAACAACACCTGTCCCCACATGTTCGATCACCCGGCCTGGGTTCTCTCGATGGCCTGTAGATCTTAACAATCCGGAACAATCCAAATGGACGAAAATAATAGGTATCGATGGTCGGACCCCAAACCACCACGATACCGAGATTTATTTTGATGTTACTTTATTTTCCTCTCTACTTTTTTAATATGTTTTAAAATGTAAAACTCGATGAATCCATAATTTCATTATTATTCTAAGAGAGAAGAGGTTTGAAAAAAAATACACATGACCATAAATTCATATTTTATTGATGCTCAAAAGAACATGTTATCAGACTAACCAGACCACACACAAACACATGCTGAGCTTTAACCATCATCCACACAAAGCATAAGCCTCAACAACTCCCACAAAATCTACTCTGGAAGTATCTGCTCGTTATATGCGTCTCTCTCTTCCTTTACCTTCGGCTTCGATGGAGTCAGGCCGGCCCTAGGAGCCTGCTTCTTTTATATCCCGCTCACAATGTCGTCGATCCTCAGCAGCATGCAGATTGCCTCGATGACCGTCTTGAATGTTCGCGCCTTCCCGTTGTAGGAGCACCTTTTTTTTCTTTTGACAAAGTTATTTCAGCAACGCAACAAAGTTATTTCAGCAAAGCGACAAAAGGAGGTATTGTGCTAACATTTAAAACTTTAGTGAGCGATTTGGATCAAAATAAAATACAGAGGGGGTTAAAAACAAAGTAACCCTCCTATATTTTCACACACACACAGAATATGACCAATACCTGATCCAGGGTAACCTCGCCGGTAATGATAATATTTTGAGGCAGGTGATAATATTGGCATTTATTTTCACTATGGCTCCTATTTGGGCTAGCTTGAACTCGGCCCGAAGAAGAAAAATGGGCCGAGTTTGGGCTTGGGAGGCTAGGTATGGGCAGTCCATAACCGACCCAGCCTGACCCGATTTAAAGGCCTAGTTACACACATTTCATCTTTGAGAATAATTTTATAATATATGCTGAGTTGGCTAACTCCATATGCCAATATGTTTGTAAATGTGAAATATTTACCTTTGAAATATCTTATCTTCCAAACATTCTTGCCCCTGTAAGAGGTCAATTAAGTCACCGTTATGAAGGTTTTTCTTTCATGAGTAGGGGTGGCAACGGGTCGTGTCGTGTCGGTTTCGTGTCGTGTCTAGTTTCGGGTCGTGTCCAAAACCCCTAGATCAGGACCCGACCCATTTAACTAATCGTGTCTAGATCCTAAACTCGTACCTGACTCGTTTATAAACGGGTAGACCCGATAAGACCCGTTAGACCCGTTTACCACATGGGTCTATTTAGTTGACCCGATCCAACCCGTCCGACTCAACCCGACCTGACCCGCTGGTACTACATATTACAGTATCGGATTACGGGTAGACCCGACCCGACACGACCTGTTGAATTTTAAACAGGTCTTCCCGGGTCTACCGTGTCCAGACCCTAAACCCGGACCCGGCCCGTTTATTAAACGGGTCTATCGTGTCGACCCGTTTACGACCCGAACACGTTTAGCGCTGACCCAGACCCGCTAACTTCGTGTCGGGTCTGCCGTGTCGGGTCCGAAATTGCCAGCCCTATCATGAGTATGCAATGCTTTTTACTGCATGTCAAATTTTATAGCCAGGTACATGTTATTCAAACAGCCTGTTATGGGTACTGCAATTGTTTAGAATGCTATGATTTTAACAGACAAATCATCATTCTAATCAACATCCAAAATCAGAATGAATGGTTGTTATAAAAGACAAAATCAGCATTCTAACAGCCTGTTATGATTTTATTCATGAACCCTGATCATGAGTGCTAAAAGGATGAATCATGGGGTTTGAGCATTGAAGACATACATGAAGAGAAAGAATGCAGAATGAGGGCGCTTTGGCGCATTGGAGTCTTTCACTCTCTTCACCCTCTTGCTCCTCTTCTCCTTTGGTTCTGACGACACCACCCTCTTCCTGCAATTCCACCCCACAAACACCAACCAATTGAAGAACACATCACGAATCCAAAATTGCTTCGAAATTGGGTCTCCTGTGCTTTACCTCTCTGCCGGTTTCTTGATCTATGCAGCTTTCTCTACGACCTGAGCCTTTGATCAGAAGTTCAAGCATATAAACAGGGACAAAAAGAATATGGTTGCCAATCGAAAGAAGAAAAAAAAATGAGAGAGAGAGTGAGGGGGGGGAGAGAGAGAGAGAGAGAGAGAGAGAGAGAGAGAGAGAGAGAGAGAACCTAAGGGGGTGTTGGTCGCAGCCACATCGGCATCCTTCCTCCTAGAGCAAGAGATCTGATCGGGAGAAGAGAGAGATTAGTAGGATTGGGGCTCCCGATCCCCCTTCGACATGGATCTCGTCATCCCCCACACCCTCTTCCCCTCCTACACTGAGTCTGCTCCCTTCCCTCATCTGCTCTGCGAAAAACAAAAAAAAAAACAGAGATTAGAAAGAGAGAGAGAGAGAGAGAGAGAGAGAGAGAGAGAGAGAGAGAGAGAGAGAGAGAGAGAGAGAGAGAGAGGGTGTGGGTGGTGGTCGCAGCCGACGGAGGCGGAGGCGAAGGAGGAAAGGCGCGATCTCAGCCTGGCGAAGACGAAGACGGAGGAGGCCTCCTGAAGCGGCTGGACGGAGACGGGAGGATCGGCGCCCGACTGGCAACAACACCAGATCTCCTCCGGCGAGGTCCAGATCTGGGAGAGGGAGAGAGATCTGCAGGGTGAGAGAGAGAAGCCGGAAGGGGGGTGACTGTCAGACTCCTCGAAGGCGGCGCACCGATGAGGGTAGGGGTCCGAGGGTCGTAGAAGGAGAGAGAGAGAGAGAGAGAGAGAGAGGGAGAGAGAGAGAAAGAAAGAGAGATCTCGTGGGCGGGGGGCTTCACTGACGGGGAGGGTGAGAGAGAGAAGGAGCCGTGAAGGGGGTTTGGCGGAGGGGGAAGGGGCGGGGGCTTAGAAGGGGAGAGAGAGAGAGAGATAATGGTGTATTTATCACCATCCATTTTTAACCCCCGGATCCGGACAGCTTCCATTTTTAACCCACAGAGTTATCTTCCATTTTTTGAGGGCTGGTCGGATCAATCACAGCTGTTAATATATATCATTCAAGTAAATGGCACTCACCCTAAAAGCAATCAACGGCTGTGTTTGTCTCTTACCGTTTGTCTCTCGACTCAATTAAATGTTTATCCCCCCCACAAAACCCTGAAATATTATATACTAGTAATGCCCGTGCCTGTCGGCACGCAAAAGATTTCGAGGGCGAGGACAAAATTTTGAGGAAAGTGACAATACTTAAAAGGTGGCAAAAATATTTTGAGGGAGGTGACAATATTTAGAAGGTAGAAACAAAAATTTTCAAGTGCAATAAAAGATTTCAAGACAAAAAATTTTGAGTGCACGCAAAAGATTTTGAGGGCATTGCAAAAAATTTATAGAACAGTGACAATATATTGACGACAATATTTTGAGAGTGTCGACAATATTTTGAGGAAGAGAACAATATTTTAAAGGTGATAACAATATTTTTTGAGAGGAGACCTGGGGTTAGTGTATAAGATCATTTCCTCAGAATAATAGAGTATATGGTCAATAAAGCAATACCTTGAATGTCACATTAAAACACATCGATACAATAAAAAAAAAACATAAACCATCTCAAACTACATCATACAGAATTTGAAAAGAAATAGCCTTCCAGTGACTTAATCGTAAATGTCAATCCGAGAGCAACAATGTTTTATGCCGGGAGATAGGATAGTTAGGAAATTGATGTTCTTTTTATAAATATGTTTGGAACAACAGACAGTACACTACATATTCTGCAATTTTTTTTAAAAAAAGAATGCTACATATTTTATACAGCTGCAGGCTTGTGCAAAAATAAAGAATGCAAACATGCAACACTGTATTTTGAATCGAATTATTATCCGAATCGTTCCTCCTCGATAGGCTCACCGGCCTTCAAAAGCTGGCCTCTTGCACACTGGGCACATATTCTTCGCCCCCAACCACTGTTTAATGCAGTCTACGTGGTAAACATGGCTGCATGCTAGAGTCGCCATCGTCTCGTCCTCCTTGAACTCCATCTGGAAATTAAATTCGGTACGTTAAAGCAGATTGCAATTTTCCTTGACATTTTCTTTCGCCATCGTCTCGTCCTCCTTGACATTTTCTTTCGCAATTTTCCCTCTCTCCCGTGTCCCATGCTTATCAAATTCTTGTGTATTTTTTTTTTTTGTTCTTTCAGGTATGAAGCTGAGATAGCTGCTGCTGCTGCGCAACCCCTTCCGGATGACGATGATGAGGTATTTGAGTAGACAGCGAGCTCGTTCGGGTTCTTCCAGCCAGAGAAATCAGTGAGTGACTTTTGAGTCTCACTATGTACTTCTCCCGGTGTCTATTTCCTGGCGTGGAAGATGATTGTGTCTTTCATTGGGTGCTAGTATGCGTTGGTGTACTGCATTTGGAGGTTATTTGATAGTAGTTTTTGTTGAGTGGTCTCCTAGGTAGGAACCATTTGGCAAGGCCTCTCTCTCTCTAGACATATGCTTGGTGGATATATGTATGCTGGTGTTCCTAAACGATGATGATGATCTGCTGCTTATCTTGACTTTTTCCCATAAGATTTTTGTATTAAAAGAGGAGTTACAGCTGCTCTTTTATGTATCGGGTGCATTTGGTGTGTTAACCTGTTGGTGGTCATTTGTAATAGTAGATCTTCATTAGGTGGGCGAACAACTGTCCTGGGCTCATATCATAGCAGTTTTATTCTGCTGCTGCTGCTGCTGCGTCTATGTCTTACACTTCAGATTATGTAGTGATGGATGTTATTAGGCTGGTGGCCGTAGGGTGGAAACTGCCATTCAGCTGGTGGGGTTTCGTATGCTGCCCAATTATTAACATCTGACCGAGTTGGTGCAGTTTTGTGTTGATCGATTGGTTGTTTCTGATGAGAGACTTAATCGGGCTATTTGGCAATTCGCAGTTGAAGCCGTCCTTTTTTACAAATTTGAGGAAACCATGATGAGGAGGCTGAGCCGAGACATCATCATCAATTAACTAAATAAATCTTGGAAGTTGTGCAAAAAGGGAGAAGTCAAACTTGACTGGACTGACATTGATCTTCATGTTTGGGGTGTGCAGGGGGGCTGGGCATATTGGATTTCAGACCTCGTATTGCTGCTGACAATAATTCTCTCTGAAGCTGGGATTTAATCCCTCAATTCTCAGCTGTGGGAGAGATGGAAACCAATGGCTTTGGTTAGCCCCGTTACCTGGTTGCGAGACAGTCCAGTCTGAGTTGCTAACATGTGCTTATCCGTATCAGTTGGATACCTGAAATTAATAGCAAATGTGTTAACGTGTATGAGCTCTCTCTCTCTCTCTCTCTAGCTTAAACCATGCATTTTACACCAAAACATGGCAGTGGAAAACGTACTACATGAAATACCAAACTATAAACTTACGGATGGAGGAAATGGTTGAACAACCACGCTCGTAGGACCGCAACCGCACGCTCCGGGAGCCCCCTTTGCAAGATTGAGACCTTGCCCAATAAATGTCTAAACCTCTCTCAACTCTCTCTCTCAAAATATTGTTCTCCCTCGATATATTGTCGCCTCTCAAAATATTTTTTTGCCACATTTGAAATATTGTCACCTACCTTGAAATAAATGTTTTGAAGGCGAGGATAATATTTCAAGGTAGGTGACAATATTTCAAATGTGGCAAAAAAATATTTTGAGAGTGGCGACAATATATCGAGGGAGAACAATATTTTGAGGGTGATCACAATATTTCGTTAACAGTGATAATATATTTTAACCTATTAACCATAGTGAGTAAAACCATGCAAATCAAGAAATGAAAATTGCTATTGCTTCAAATCCAATAGCAACAGAAATACAGTATATAAAATTGGACAAAAAATTGAGTGGCTTTACAATACATACATAATTTTATTATTTCATATTCTTGGTTCCCACAGTACTTTGGAAATGAAAATGACTACAACTTTGTCAATGGGAGGTAGTTTCATGGGGGAAGCTGAGATCTTGTTGTTGGAGCTTGGAATATTAGCGAATTAGGGAGGTTATTGGACTCTTTGCCGGTAACTTACCCAAAGATTCCTTGGCCTGTATCAATGCAATTAGATCCAGTCAATGCTTTGTTCAAAATTAGCAAAAAGCATAGGGTCGAAGAAAACCTCAATGGTGAAGTATTGGCTATCCCTCAACAGTTGTTTCTATAAAGTTAATAACAGATAAACTACAATTAACAAAATGGCATAACAATGAGTCCTTCCTGTCTGAAGTTTAGGGTAGCAAACAACCGAGAGAGTAATTGACGATAATGAGAAATGATCATGATACTTCAATTAAAATACTTATGCATTTTGAGCCCATTGACATACATATGCTTCACAATTAAGAAACACCAAATGATAAACAATGAAGGCCTTCAGAAGGTATAACAAACAATAAAAATCAGAACAATTTAGAACAAAATTAGACTACAAAATCGATGGATGATTAATTCGTTCATGAAAGATCGAATGCAATGCAACTCCTATAGATCAATTCCCCAAGCAAATCAAACATATATGCTGTTAATGTGAGAAACAGAGGAATAAGAAGCAAAAGAATATGTTTTTAAAAAAAACTTGTAGGATAAAAAATCCAAAATGAAAACAGCATCTTGGAGTGAATTGTTAGCGTACCTGGTTTCTCGTTCACCTATATTCATTTGAGGAACTCCCATGTTAGGCCATCTTGAACAAATTGCCCAAGGTAGCTAAGCTTATCAGCGAACTTGATCGCTGCACAGGTTCAAAACATTGAAAAACAAAGTCAAATCAGGCGACCAATTTAGGATTGGATCAATCGAAGTTGGTGGATTGTGTTGAAAACAGAGAAACATGGCAGTCACTGCCTACGATGAAGAGAGATACTCTCCAGACTCCAGTTAAAGTCCGGAGAGCGGTCCTTCCTTTGCGAAAACCAATGAGTCATGGATTTTCATTATTTCGAAAAGAAAACCATATTCTGCAGGAAAAGAAGGCATCCATGATTGGGAGAAAAAAAAAGGATTTTCATTAGGACCTAAAAAAATTGAAAAACATGATTGTTCACCACTAAAGTTTGTGAAAAAAAAGAAATAGGAAAAAAAAAATAGAAATCTAATCTATCATCAACCTGAGAACAAATTAAAATCTGATCTATCATTGCAGAAACCCACTTCAAGATTTCTATGAGGACTCCATCCTCGAAGTCCAATTCAAGATCTCTATGATGGAAGGGACCCAATCAGCGACCAGCTGATGTAATTCATCAAAAATCCAAATTTGTTTTTCCGTTACTCAAATCAGAACATCAACTGAATTGAATAGAACATGAAAAATGGGAGAGATTGAATTAAATTAGATGAGAGAGAGAGAGAGAGGACTCATTGTTCTGTGTCATGAACCTTCCATTAGATCTGACAAACAAAACGCTGCCCTTATGCCCTAGAAGAAAATTTGAAAGAAAGAAGCCTTAGATCCAGCCTCAGCTGAGAAATTAGGTAAAAAAAAAAACGAATCGAAACAGAAAATGGAATCAGCTCCAATTTATTCAATTGCAAATCAGCTCCAATTGATGAGGATCATAAAGATCTGTGCCGATTCAAATGAAAATCTTACCAGTGATCCGTAGCAAAAAACTCTCAGAATTCACGGGATTGGAGAGAGCTGACAGGAACACCACCGCTTGCAGGGCTGCTGCCATCGTCGTCGGTCGACCAGTTGCACTGACTGACGCTGGTGATCTACTCCCTTGTCAATTGCGTAGCTACCGGCGAGCAGTGAGGGAAGAGAGAGCGGCGCAGCCTTGACTCTTGAGCAGTTGAGCCGCTTCCATCTCATCAACCACGCAGCTCGAACCCTCTGCATATCAAGCAAATTGATGGATAGGGATAAGGATGCGTGTTCCGATAGAGAGAGAGAGAGAGAGAGAGAGAGAGAGAGAGAGAGAGAGAGAGAGAGAGAGAGAGAGAGAGAGAGAGAAAGAGGGAAAACCTATTTCCTCTTGCGATTTTGATCGAAGATCATGCCCCGGGAGCTCTGTCCATCGGCTTGAGCACCTTCGATCTGGTCGAGAGTCGAGACTCAAGAATGGCTACTCGAGGTCGAGGGTTGCCGGAGGGGAGGCAGAGATCATATCGCGAGCGTGGAGACGAAGCGGCGGGCCTGGCCAAAAAGGAAAAACATTACTGCCGAACCAAAATAATCGGCGACTAAATCCGGACTGCAATCAAGAGAGGGAAGGGAAGGTGAAAGGGGAAATCAGGGGAAAAACAAAAAAGAGGGAGGGAGAGAAGAAGCCAGGGCTAGGGATCAGAGTGGTGGCAGGCGGCACCTGAACACAACACGGCAACGATGTTTAGGGTTTGGGGGGTGGATCAGAGAGAGAGAGAGAGAAAGAGAGGTGGGGTGCCTACCGGAGCAGAAGGGGAGGGATCCCGTCGGTTGACGCCATGTGCGATTCACGGGGGTGCCTTCTGCTCTCTTTTATCCTCTTATCTTCCTCTCTTCATCGCCGGTAAGTGGATCTCGTCCTTGGAGGAGCCGCAGACATTGTCGTCATCTGGGTCCGAGCAGGCGGAGCGAGATCAGGTGATGGATTCGGGGTCTAGGCAGTCCTTGAGGCGGCTCATGGTTGGAGCTCTGCAACGGTGTCCCTTTGCAGACGTGATCGAGAGAGAGAGAGAGAGAGAGAGAGAGAGAGAGAGAGAGAGAAAGAGGGGATCAGGAGAGAGAGGAAGAGGGAGAAATCAAGAGGGAGGGAGAAAAGGGGATCGCGAGGGATGGGGGGGCTGGATCGGGAGGGATGGGGGGGCTGGATCGCGAGGGATCGGGGTGGGGGAGGGGATCGGGAGGGATGGGGGGCTGGATCGCGAGGGATCGGGGGGGGGGGGGGGGGAGGGGATCGCGAGGGATGGGTGGGGGGGGGGGGGTGGGGGCTGGATCGGGAGGGATGGGGGGGCTGGATCGCGCTGGTAGGGAGGGCCGGGGGTTTAGAAGGAAAGAGGGAGTAATGGCATAGCGGTTCGCAGAAAGGGTAGGGAGGGCCGGGGGTTTAGAAGGAAAGAGGGAGTAATGGCACAGTTGTCTGTCTCATCACCTTCCATTTTAAACCCATGGTATAATCATAGCTGTCCATTTAATCCGGACGCACACGATCACTTTTCATTTTTTGAGAGCTGATCGAATCAATCAACGGCTGTGTTTATCTCTTAGGGTTTGTCTCTAGAGTCAATTAAATGTTTGTCCCCCCCACAAAACCCTGAAATATTATATATATATATATATATATATATATATATATATATATATATATATATATATATATATATATATATATATATATATATATATATATATATATATATATATAGGGCTGGGATCCGTTGACAACCCAAAATGGGAGGTAAATTTACCTCCCATTTTTAACTTTGATTCAATCGGTGGATAGAGGTTTCTGAATTTGCTGATTTTTTGTGAGGATGATCAACATGGCAAGTTGATCATCCTCACAAAAAATCAGCAAATTCAGAAACTTATAAGGGCATCAAATGTGTTATTTAAATTAACGGTTCAAATAGACGGTTCAGAAACGTTTGATTCAATCGGCGCCCTTAGAAGTTTCAGATTTTGTTAATTTTTTGTGAGGATGATCAACTTGCTATAATGATCATCCTCACAAAAAATCAACAAAATCTGAAACTTCTAAGGGCACCGATTGAACCAAATGTTTCTGAACCGTCTATTTGAACCGTTAATTTGAATAACACATTTGACACCCGTATAAGTTTCAGAATTTGCTGATTTTTTGTGAGGATGATCAACTTGCCATGTTGATCATCCTCACAAAAAATCAGCAAATTCGGAAACCTCTAACCAACGATTATGACGAGTTGTAAATGGGAGGTAAATTTACCTCCCATTTTGGGTTGTCAACGGATCCCACCCCATATATATATATATATATATATATATATATATATATATATATATATATATATATATATATATATATATATATATATATATATATATGTTATGAAACGGTGGTTGCATCGGATATGGATGCCCACCGGATAAATACCCCTAGATTCATGGGATAAGAGATTTCCCCGTCTCTATCCCAACCTCCAATTATGCCTATATATAGGGGGGGTAAATGAATAATACAATACGTTTTTCCCAACACGTTATTAGCACGACACGTGAATCACGAGCGGAGAGCACAACCCGGCCGACCCCATCGCAGAGAGGAGACAGAGCTTTGGCCGATCGCAAAGAACGAACGATCCGAGCCCGGCACGACTAGAGAGAGAGAAGACAAAGAGGAGAGAGCTCGAAGAGAGAAAGAAGAGACCCCTCACCTGGCTCCGGCTCTCACCCTCCTCAACTCCGGCTCCGGCTCCCATACGCTCCGGCTCTCGTCCACCCCAACTTCGGCTCTGATCACGTGAACAAGGTACGCCATGACTATGATTTGGATCGTCACCGGAGCCATGGGACTTTGATCCCAATGGCAGCCCAAGCAACGATCGGCGGGCTACGAACCCCAGCACGACCGGCGGCGACCGGCAGTGCTGCGGAAGCTGCGCGCGAGCGGCTGCCGAAGCCATGCTCGAGCGCCGGCAGCACGCGCGCGAACGGCGGTGGCCTGCGCACGGGGTGGCGGCGGTGTGGTTCATAGGGTTTTTCTCCGGTTTCGACGCGGAGAAGACAATGAACAGTAACTTCTGTGTTGGGTTCTAAAACCCGACCCGCAAATCATTTTACCCGGTTATTTTTAGTTTTGGTTTAATCGGTTTTAAATCCAATAGCATACAGTACCGACCCGACTGTGATTTACACAGACTCGACCCGACTCTGTTACATCAGACCCGACTCAACTGTGTTTACAGCAGACCCGACCCGACTTCTGTATAAGCAGACCCGACTACTATACAGCAGACCCGACCCGACTGTTATATAGGAGGCCCGACCCAACTGTATTGTACAGATCTGACCCGTCCATTCTTATATGCACTCATATATATTTGATTGCCTGTTTTGATATACACCGTTCATTTAAATACTCTTTTGTAAGACCATGTATAGCCAAATTGCTCGATCCATATATGGATTTTGGGTATCCAAACCGTTCCGGAAGCATCGGTACGGTCAGATTTTACTATTTCATATACATTATTTATATATTTAACTTCTTAGCCCCTAAGGGACTAATATGCAATATCTGTTTTACAAATAAGGACAGAATTGTCCTTAATTGTAACAGACTCTATACTGTATATTTATCTCATATTCCATGTGCATAAGTTGTTATTTTCTTCTTTAAATATACTTTAGGTAATTAGAACCTTTTAGAAAAGCTTGGCAAGGCGCATGACAGTTCCATAGAACCCGCTCTACCTTGGCAAGTGGTTTCTAAAAGGACCCTATTAATACCCAGTATTAATAGGCTTTGTACTTGATATGTTAAATTGTTTTCTATAATATATCTCTATATGCACATGTGATGAATATGGTAATCATAGTAATTAATGAATATATGAACATGCGTGCATACATGAATATATAACTATGGTTAAGATAGATTTGAAGAATAAATATATGAGCATAGTGGATCCTGTAGATCTCTGGAAGGCACTCAAGAAACGCTACGATCAACAGAAGATGATCACTTTGCCTGCAGCAAAGAGCGAACGATAAAACGCTATCTACCTTCTACCCAAATAATCATTCTACAACAGCAATACAGGGGATGAAGTACCAGAAGTACTCAGAACTTATAAAAGTCCACCTGATCGTTGAAAAACATAATACCTTACTGGTAAAAAATCATAATTCTAGACCCACTAGATCATTGGCAATGCCAGAAGCAAACACCAATGATTTCTACCAAGGTAGAGGTAGAGGAAGGAGAGATGGAAGACACGGCAGTGAAGGACGCAATAACTACTCTAGAAGAGGTAGAGACCACCCTGGAAGAGGTGGACACCAATATCATCCTGGAAGAGATGATAATTAGGGTCCTAGGAAGGACATTGCTTCGGAAACTGCCGTGCCAGTAAACATGAGAAAATAATGAGTGGCCTGAAGATTACCAGAAGAAGACTGATGTCCTGAAGACATTGTACCTTAAGATTACCAAAAGAAGACTGATGTCCTGAAGACATCGTACCTAATTACCAGAAGAAGACTGATGTCCTGAAGACATCGTACCTTAAGATTACTAGAAGAAGACTGATGTCCTGAAGACATCGTACCTAATTACCAGAAAAAGACTGATGTCCTGAAGACATCGTACCTTAAGATTACCAGAAGAAGACTGATGTCCTGAAGACATCGTACCTAGAAAATTCTGATTACTTCGATGAGTTCTTTTTCTGTCAGACATTGCTAAGTAGTTTTTATTTCCTGTTAGACATTGCTTAATAGTTTTTATTCTGTCAGAAATTGCTGAGTAATTTTTATATTCTGTTGGATATTTATATTATCGTTCTGATGCATATAGTTAGAAATTGTGTTAGTAAGTTTTATGATTGATACTTCTCTTATGGTATTTATTGACTCATAACTTATCATTTAGGAACGATGACTAACTACAAAGAGATTTGCCTGATAGATAGTGCAACAACACATACCATACTGAAACACAGAAAATTCTTTACAAATGTTGAATATAATTCACGTATGGTTACTACAGTGGCTGGCCCTACTGACATAGTTACAGGGTCCGAAAGAGCCCATATACTTTTACCTAATGATACTCATTTGCTAAATAAGGATGCTCTATACTCAGAAAATTCCAGAAGAAATTTACTGAGTTTCAAAGACATTCGAGCAAATGGATATCATTTAGAAACTACAAATGAAGGCAATCTAGAATACCTCTGCATCACATCTAAAAACGGAGAGCATATTTCAATACTAGAAAAATGCTCAACCCTATCTTTAGGGTTATACTTTACCCACATTAAGGTTATGGAGTCCTATGCCACCCACTTGAACCAGAAGTTCCCAAATCCTGAAGATTTGGTCCTTTGGCATGATAGATTAGGTCACCCAGGGTCAGGTATGCTTAGAAAGATCATTTACAATTCCTATGGTCATCCTCTTAACAATCGAAGTTTGACTTTTCCGAATGACCATTTTTGTGACCCTTGTTCCCAAGGGAAGTTAATCACTAGACCTTCTTTTAAGAAAATAGAGACAGAATCACCTACCTTCCTGCAGAGGGTTCAAGGTGATATCTGTGGTCCTATACACCCTCCTAGTGGTCCATTTAGATATTTTATGGTCCTAATAGATGCATCTACTAGATGGTCATACGTGAGCCTACTCTCCACTAGAAATTTAGCATTTGCTAGATTATTATCCCAGATTATCAAACTTAGAGCTAGTTTTCCTGATAACCCTATCAAATCTATCCGATTGGATAATGCAGCTGAATTCTCTTCTAAAATCTTCAATGACTTCTGCACATCCATCGGAATAGAAGTCGAACATTCTGTCTCCCATGTCCATACCCAGAATGGCCTTGCTGAAGCTTTTATCAAGCGCTTGCAATTAATAGCTAGACCATTACTCTTATAATCCAGACATCCAATTTCTGCATGGGGGCATGCCACTACAAGAAAGAGGGTCTTTACCGACGGACATTCTTATCACCGTCGGTAATAATACACTTTTTACCGACGGTGACTATAATATTCGTCGGTATTATAACTTCAATTTTTTAAATTTTTTTTGCACATTTATTACCGACGGTCAAATATTATTCGTCGGTAAAAGTATTTATCCCGACAGTACATATATGTACCGTCGGTAAAATACTTTATGCCGACGGCTACATAAAGTCCGTCGGTACAATGTCACGACGAAACTCAGGGTAAAATCCAAGCCTCTGGAAAAAAATGGAACCCTGAGTTTCGTCGGCGGTTTTTACCGACGGACGTTATATATCCGTCGGTATAAATAATTATACCGACGGACATTATATGACCGTCGGTACCATACCGACGGTAATAAAATTTCCGTCGGGAAAATTGTCCCGACGAAACTCAGGGTAAAAACCGAGCCTCTGGAAAAAATGGAACCCTGAGTTTCGTCGGCGGTTTTTACCGACGGACGTTATATATCCGTCGGTATAAATAATTATACCGACGGACATTATATGACCGTCGGTACCATACCGACGGTAATAAAATTTCCGTCGGGAAAATTATCCCGACGAAACTCAGGGTAAAAACCGAGCCTCTGGAAAAAATGGAACCCTGAGTTTCGTCGTATAGGTTTACCGACGGATATGATGTTTTCGTCGGTATAACGATTATTTGTACCGACGGTTATTATGTGTCCGTCGGTATAAATATTATTTATACCGACGGACTTAAACGTTCCGTCGGTAAAAACCCTAACCTATTTAATCTCAGCGCGATCCCCTTCTCTGTTCGATCTGTTTCGATCTTTCCTGCGCGCCCCGCCCCTCTCTCTCGCTCTCTCTAAATCCGTCCCCCACCCCGGTATTACTCGATCCTGCCCCGCCCCTCTCTCTCGCTCTCTCTCTAAATCCGTCCCCCACCCCGGTATTACTCGAATCGAGGGAAAGAGGAGGGGGTCCTGCTGGGTCGAGGGAGAAATCGAAAAGCTTCTGGGTGCCTCTTCCTTTCTGGTCTTGGCCGCTGACGAGGTATGGGAGACGACCCATTTCTCTCTCTCTCGCTCTCTCTCTCTCTCTCTATAATGGTTGGTAATGGGATATGCAGTGCTTGCTTAGATGATGATCAGACATATAATGTAGGGTTTGCTACTTTGCATATGTGGATGGATTTTCTTTTCACCCGATCGATATTTATTGGTAAATGCTCTCTTAAAATGTATTGTAGGGTTTGCTTGTTTGACAATGGTTTTTGCCCTTTAGGGTTTTCTATAATTTTTTTTTTATTTTAATGTTGGTGAGCCGGATTCTATCGGGGTCGTTGCAGTTTGTATAATTATGTTATTGCTACCATGAATAGATTATGTTTGGAGTTGAATTTAATGTATTGGGTGATGGTATGTTCTTCGAATGTGATATTCGGTGTTCTTCGTTCGCTGATCCACCCTCCGAGTCCACTCGAAACTCGGCCGAGTCGACTCGACTCGGCTGAGTTTCGATTCGACTCGGTCCAAAACTCGAGTTTCGATCCGACTCGGCTGATTGAGTTTCGATTCGACTCGAGTTTTGTCGGGTTTTAGACGAGTTGTCGTGTCAGTTTGTATAATTATGTTATTGCTACCATGAATAGAATATGTTTGGAGTTGAATTTAATGTATTGGGTGATGGTATGTTTTTCGAATGTGATATTCGGTGTTCTTCGTTCGCTGATCCACCCTCCGAGTCCACTCGAAACTCGGCCGAGTCGACTCGACTCGGCTGAGTTTCGATTCGACTCGGTCCAAAACTCGAGTTTCGATCCGACTCGGCTGAGTTTCGATTCGACTCGAGTTTTGTCGGGTTTTAGCTGAGTTGTCGTGTCTACTCGACTCATTAAGGTTTCGAGTCGAGTCGAGTTTTCGTGTTTTAATTAAAACATTGATTTTTTATATCCTATCAAAACTGAATTGAATGGGGGAATAGGGGGCAAAATGTAGTTTTTAGACTAGGGTGAGCGTCGGTTTTGTCGGTCGATTTCGGTGTCGGTTTTGTCGGTTATATTTTTTTCGGTTTACGAAAAATCAAAACCGAAACCGAAACCGAAATGGTCGGTTTTTGTCGGTTCGGTGTGATATGAGGTATGCTAAAGCCATAAATCTACTCGAGTGACAGAGAGAACCGTCAGACCCCAAGTGTTTACTTGATGAGGCTCCCTGACTTGTTGACTTACTATCGCATAACTTTGGTGCTATGCCTAGCATTCGAACTATCAGCAGTTCAAATGCTGGCCACCAACCCTAGGTTTACTATGTGACTAGTCTACTCATCATAATACACCCATCCATTAGGGATGTGGATGGTCTGTAGAAGTTTTGGTTCGGTGTTCCATACTCGGGAACCGAAACCGAAATTGTGCGGAGTCTTATAACATTGTTTGAAATTATATGTCAGGTGTTGTATAGCCAGATAGACGAAGATGTCTTCGATCGATAAGAGTTGGATGCGTAATTCGAATCGCATGAGCCAAGAGTACAGAGAAGGAGTCAGGAAATTTCTGGATTTTGCATTTGAGCATCTTGCACCGCTTGATGGAAAAATTGTGTGTCCCTGTATAGACTGCGGATGGGTGATTAGGAAGGTTCGAGAGGAATGTGAGGTTGATCTGGTAATGCGTGGCATTGACATTACCTATACCCGTTGGTTCTCGCACGGTGAGGAGCTAGATGCAGTCCCCATGGCAGCTCACGGTGAAACTTCAAACACAGTGATCGCTGATGATAATATTAATACAGACGATGACGATGACATGCAGGGTATGATACATGATTTGCAAGGTGGAATAGGCACGGAAACACCGTCAGGTGATCAGCCCAATATCGAAGCGGACAAGTTCTACAGATTGCTTAAAGATGCCGAACAACCTCTATACCCGGGGTGTGAGAAGTTTTCAAAACTCTCTTTCACTGTAAAGCTTCTTCATTTGAAGTGCCTCAATGGTTGGAGTAATAAGTCATTTAATATGTTGGTAGAGTTGCTGAAAGAGGCTTTTCCTATGGGTGAGACAGTACCGAAATCATTCTACGAGGCGAAGAAGACAATTAAAGATCTCGGTCTGGGTTATGAGAAAATTGATGCATGCGTGAACGATTGTATGTTGTACCGGAAAGAGTACGAACATGCGCGGTCATGCCACATATGCGGAGCAACGAGATATAAAGAGACGGATGCCGAGTCTAGTACCAGTCGATGGAAGAAAAATGTATCTGCAAAGGTTCTCCTATACTTCCCGCTCAGGGACAGGCTTCAGAGGTTGTTTATGTCATCGAAGACTGCTGAGCACATGAGGTGGCATGCACGAGAACGTACAGATGACGGGATTATGAGACATCCGGCCGACTCTCTGACGTGGAAAGATTTTGATCATACATATCCTGAATTCGCATGTAAAGTTCGCAACGTCAGGTTAGGGCTTGCTAGCGATGGCTTCAATCCCTTTGGGAATATGAGTGTGTCGTACAACATTTGGCCAGTTGTCCTAGTTCCATACAATTTGCCTCCCTGGATGTGCTTAAAAAAGCCATACACAATACTCTCCTTGCTCATTCCCGGACCCAGGTCGCCTGGTAATGATATTGACGTTTACTTGCAGCCGTTGATTGAGGAGTTGAACGAGTTATGGGAAGTTGGGGCCGATACGTATGATGCCTCGTTGCGCCAGAATTTTCGGATGCATGCGGCACTTCTATGGACCATCAACGATTTTCCTGCATATGCCAACTTATCCGGGTGGAGTACTAAAGGAAAATTGGCGTGCCCTACATGCAATAAGGAGACAGATTCATTACGATTGAAGAACGGAGGCAAGTTCTGTTATATAGGCCATCGAAGATTCCTTGTTGACGGCCATAAGTGGAGGCAGAACAAAAGAGCTTTCAACGGCAAGAAGGAACTTGCAAAGGCCCCGGAGCAGCTTTCGGGGGTAGAAGTCTTGTGCGAATTGGATCAGCTTGATGCCGTGGCACTTGGAAAAGGTAAAAAGAAGAGAACGCATGAAGATTCTACGCGTGAGCATAACTGGAAGAAGAAGAGTATTTTCTTTAAACTACCGTACTGGAGCAGCTTACTCTTGCGGCATAACTTGGATGTCATGCATATCGAGAAAAATGTGTGCGACAACATTATAGGAACACTGCTGAATCTCGACGGTAAGACGAAGGATAATCTTAAATCTCGTCTCGATCTTAAGGAGTTGGGCATCCGAAAATCACTTCATCCCCAAGAGATTGGGGATAAGTATGTGTTGCCAGTTGCATGCTACACCATGAGCTCACAGCAAAAGGCAGCCTTATGTGCATTCCTACGGTCTGTGAAAACGCCAGACGGTTATTCTTCGAATATCGCACGATGCGTGCAAGAGAACGGCCGGAAGTTGTCTGGATTAAAGAGCCACGATTGTCATGTTCTTATGCAGCGATTGTTATCTCTTGCTATACGTGGGAATTTAACCGAAGAGGTGTCCGGTCCGTTAATTGAGCTCAGCACTTTTTTCAGACAGTTGTGCTCGAAGGTACTTAGAGTGGACCAACTTGAACAGATGGAGAGGGATATTGCGCTCACATTGTGCAAGTTAGAGATGATATTTCCACCTTCATTCTTTGATGTCATGGTGCATTTGACCGTTCACTTGGCAAATGAGGCCAAACTCGGCGGCCCAGTTCATTACCGGTGGATGTATTTTATCGAGAGGTAATCGTCTCGTCTCATTCGCACAATGTATTTGATCGTTCTTGATATATTCATCCAAATATTTTTTTCTCAAATTAGGTACTTGCGAACATTGAAATCATATGTTCGTAATAAAAGTCGTCCGGAGGGATCAATTGCTGAAGGATACCTAGCAGAAGAATGTCTAACATTCTGCTCAAGATACCTACATGGTATAGACACGCGATTCAATCAACTTGAGCGGAACTATGACGGTGGTCTAATAGACTTCGATGGGGGTCTGTCTATATTTGCCGAAATGGGTAGACCTGTAGGAGGAGGCAAAACCCGTCGATTGTCTGTAGATGAGATTCAACAGGCACATATGTATGTGTTGCGCCAATGTGATGAAGTGTGGCCATTCATTGAGTAAGCATTTTACGATCATTTACTCATTCTTTCAGTCCATTCATTAAGTATATGTGCTAATTATAATCTAATTCATAACCGGTAAAACAGGAAGCATAAAGCCATCATTAATAATCGGGGTACTCGAAATGCTCCCCAAATTCATGATCGTGAATTCCCATCGTGGTTCGAGAAACACGTAAGTATTCACATCATTACTGAATTTCATTGACATCCATTACCGAACAATAATTATGTGTTCATATCATGAATGTCGTGTGGTTATTATAGGCACAGGAGCTGCACGACAACCACGATCCGCTGATGAATGAGGATCTCTGGCGCTTATCTTGTAGTCCTTTGCAAGACGCAATATCGTACGATGGTTATATCGTGAACGGTTATAGATTTCGGACGAAAGATAGTAAAAAATCACGAAGAACCCAAAATAGTGGGGTTGTCGTCAACGGTGAGCAAGAAGAATTAGAAAATATCGACTTCTACGGCGTCCTCAACGAGATTCTCGAGATTAAATTCCTTGGCCAAAATCGGATCGTATTATTCAAATGCGATTGGTATGATGTTAATAATCGCGGGACTGGTTATAATGTCGACAAATACGGTTTTATCAGCATCAACACTGCCAAGAGATTGAATACCCAATATGAAGATCCATTCATTCTTGCCTCTCAAGCGCAACAGATATTTTATGCACCGGATAATACCTCTCCAGGTTGGCAAATTGTAGTCAGGTCACCACCCAGAGATTTTTACGACATGGGAGACAAGGATGCGGGGGTCGTCGATGATGATTTGGATGCATACCAGAATGATGAGATAATCATTGTCGACGCAGTGCACGACGAAAATGAAGATGTCGACAATATAAACTGAACAGCGAATGCAGATCAAATAATAGAAGAGGGAAGCGATGAGAGTGACAGAGATGAGACAGAAAATGACTAGACCGTATGTAAATCAAATTGTTTCATATTTAAATCAAATTGTTTCATATATAAATCATATTGTTTCATATGTATATCATATTGTTTCATATGTAAATCATACCGTTTCACCGATTCATATGTAAATCATACCGTTTCATATGTAAATCATACCGTTTCACCGATTTACGATCCGACCGATTCACCGATTTAGAGTCTAAGAGTTGGAAAATCATAAGTTAGCGTGTTTCGGATATGAAATAGGTTTCGATTCGATCGGATCGTCATCGGATCGGCATCCGATAATTCGAAGTTGGAATTATTCCGTATTTCGGACTTGCGAGCGGGTTCTAATTGGATATTTGACCAATTTACGCTCCGATTCACCGATTTAGAGTCTAAGTGTTGGAAAATCATAAGTTAGCGTGTTTCGGATATGAAATAGGTTTGGATTCGATCCGATCGTCATCGGATCGGCATCCGATAATTCGAAGTTGGATTTATTCCGTATTTCGGACTTGCGAGCGGGTTCTAATTGGATATTTGACTAATTTACGCTCCGATTCACCGATTTAGAGTCTAAATGTTGGAAAATCATAAGTTAGCGTGTTTCGGATATGAAATAGGTTTGGATTCGATCCGATCGTCATCGGATCGGCATCCGGTAATTCGAAGTTGGAATTATTCCGTATTTCGGACTTGCGAGCGGGTTCTAATTGGATATTTGACCAATTTACGCTCCGATTCACCGATTTAGAGTCTAAGTGTTGGAAAATCATAAGTTAGCGTGTTTCGGATATAAAATAGGTTTGGATTCGATCCGATCGTCATCGGATCGGCATCCGGTAATTCGAACTTGGAATTATTCCGTATTTCGGACTTGCGAGCGGGTTCTAATTGGATATTTGACCAATTTACGCTCCGATTCACCGATTTAGAGTCTAAGTGTTGGAAAATCATAAGTTAGCGTGTTTCGGATATAAAATAGGTTTGGATTCGATCCAATCGTCATCGGATCGGCATCCGATAATTCAAAGTTGGATTTATTCCGTATTTCGGACTTGCGAGCGGGTTCTAATTGGATATTTGACCAATTTACGCTCCGATTCACCGATTTAGAGTCTAAGTGTTGGAAAATCATAAGTTAGCGTGTTTCGGATATGAAATAGGTTTGGATTCGATCCGATCGTCATCGGATTGGCATCCGGTAATTCGAACTTGGAATTATTCCGTATTTCGGACTTGCGAGCGGGTTCTAATTGGATATTTGACCAATTTACGCTCCGATTCACCGATTTAGAGTCTAAGTGTTGGAAAATCATACGTTAGCGTGTTTCAGATATAAAATAGGTTTGGATTCGATCCGATCGTCATCGGATCGGCATCCGATAATTCGAAGTTGGATTTATTCCGTATTTCGGACTTGCGAGCGGGTTCTAATTGGATATTTGACCAATTTACGCTCCGATTCACCGATTTAGAGTCTAAGTGTTGGAAAATCATAAGTTAGCGTGTTTCGGATATGAAATAGGTTTGGATTCGATCCGATCGTCATCGGATCGGCATCCGATAATTCGAAGTTGGAATTATTCCGTATTTCGGACTTGCGAGCGGGTTCTAATTGGATATTTGACCAATTTACGCTCCGATTCACCGATTTAGAGTCTAAGTGTTGGAAAATCATAAGTTAGCGTGTTTCGGATATAAAATAGGTTTGGATTCGATCCGATCGTCATCGGATCGGCATCCGATAATTTGAAGTTGGATTTATTCCGTATTTCGGACTTGCGAGCGGGTTCTAATTGGATATTTGACCAATTTACGCTCCGATTCACCGATTTAGAGTCTAAGTGTTGGAAAATCATAAGTTAGCGTGTTTCGGATATGAAATAGGTTTGGATTCGATCCGATCGTCATCGGATCGGCATCCGGTAATTCGAACTTGGAATTATTCCGTATTTCGGACTTGCGAGCGGGTTCTAATTGGATATTTGACCAATTTACGCTCCGATTCACCGATTTAGAGTCTAAGTGTTGGAAAATCATAAGTTAGCGTGTTTCGGATATAAAATAGGTTTGGATTCGATCCGATCATCATCGGATCGGCATCCGATAATTCGAAGTTGGATTTATTCCGTATTTCGGACTTGCGAGCGGGTTCTAATTGGATATTTGACTAATTTACGCTCCGATTCACCGATTTAGAGTCTAAGTGTTGGAAAATTATAAGTTAGCGTGTTTCGGATATGAAATAGGTTTGGATTCGATCCGATCGTCATCGGATCGGCATCCGGTAATTCGAAGTTGGAATTATTCCGTATTTCGGACTTGCGAGCGGGTTCTAATTGGATATTTGACCAATTTACGCTCCGATTCACCGATTTAGAGTCTAAGTGTTGGAAAATCATAAGTTAGCGTGTTTCGGATATAAAATAGGTTTGGATTCGATCCGATCGTCATCAGATCGGCATCCGATAATTCGAACTTGGAATTATATTCCGTATTTCGGACTTGCGAGTGGGTTCTAATTGGATATTTGACCACTTTACGATCCGATTAACCGATTTAGAGTCTAACTGTTTCATATTGTTTCATATTGTTTCATATTGCGAGCGGGTTCATATTGTTTTATATTGTTTCATATGTAAATCATACTGTTTCATATGTAAATCAAACTGTTTCATATTGTTTCATATGTAAATCTTAAATCTTACTGTTTCATATGTAAATTAAATTGTTTCAGATGGCATCACGGTCATATGTTCGTAGAGGCAGAGGCAGAGGCAGGGGTGGGGTAGCTCAGAGCGCTCCGGCTGCCACCCCAGGGTCCGAGGCTGAGCCGTCCGGATCTGGTAGTGCTGTTCCTCTCTCCACACCAGCTCCTGCTGTGGTCGCAGCCTCCGGAGCTTCGAGCAGTGCTCAGCACTCGGCTGCAGCGTCTACGCCCACAGGTAATGTTTAGATCTAAAGTTTTATACATGTTGTAAATACTTCTTCAGTACTGATGTATATTTTATTTGCAGGGTCGACCAGGTACGTAGGCGATCGGGGCGTGACGACGGCCCGGCGCTTGTCGGCCTTACGCGAGCCGCTGTCCCTACAGTGGAGCGGCCATACCTTTGTGGGCGAGCACGCTTCTGACGCCGCCACGTGGGTCGGCATGATAGTACGGGAGGAGAGGAATGCCCCGATTGTGGGGTTAAGGGGGTGGAAGAACATTGATGCATCCTATAAGGAGAGGATGTATCAGCAGTTTTTGGTACGTTAGTTTCATTAAAGCATTTTAGAATAATATCGTACTTCTTTATAATTTGATTTGATAAAATGACTTGTTTCTAAATTGATTTTACAGGAGAAATTTAAATGGGTGAACATGGAAACCGACACCCATCGGGAGGACTTGTTGAAGACGATGGGTGAGCGGTATAGGGATTACCGTCACGAGCTCTACCAGCTCTACGGTTACTTGGTCGGCCAGCCGGCTGAGGAGGTACAGGCTGCGGCCGGGACGAGAGACGCGCCACCGCTGCACATTCTACAGTTTTTGGTCGCTCACTGGGCCACCCCTAGCTTTCAGGTATAATTATAATTTTGTTGATTCGTACTTGTTTTAATGTTATACTAAAAATTTGTATTGATGTTTCAAAATTTAATTGATTCACACAGAGGAAATCTGCTATAGGCAAGCAGAATAGAAGTGCCTCGACGACACCTGCTCCAGTGAAGGGGAGGACCTCCATGCCCCAGCTTGCCCATCAGCTGGTAAATGATACAAACATTGTTATTATTTAAAGCCTATACATGTTATATTAACTCGTCTATTTATTTTATATGTCCAACAGACACAGTCCTTGGGCCACGAGCCTAATAGGATTGACCTTTTTGAGGCCTCTAGGAGGCGGCGTATCGATGGGGCATTTCTGGACGACAGGGTTGCCTCGCAAGTGGTAAGTAATTAAATTACTGTTAATATATTCTTATACATATGCCATAAAATATCATTGAATATCATTGGTTGTTTTTATATAGGAGAGGATGCGACTTATGGTGACCCCGTCGGGCGAGGCCGGCTCCTCCTCCAGCTCAGTATCTGTCGACTCAGCGATGGATACTGTGCTGAGACCTGCCACGCACGGCCGTGTCCTCTGTACGGGCCTTGGAGTCACGCCCTCCTCCTACTTTGGACGAGAGGGTATGCGCTCGAGGGCACGGGACACCCAGACCGGTGCTATCACTCAGCTGCAGTCTGCGCTAGACGCGGAGCGAGAGCAGAGGCAGGCCCTCGAGCAGAGGATGGAGGTGGAGCGAGAGCAGAGGCAAGCCCTCGAGCAGAGGGTTGAGGCGGAGAAGAAGGCCCTCGATGAGGAAAGAGAAGCTCGCAGGGAACTGGAGCGTAAATTTAATGAATTCATAAGCCAGTCTAGCGGTGGCTCATCCTCATGATCAGGTACTTACTAATCTTTATAATATTAGCAAAAAATATGAATCTTACTAATTTGAGTTTTGATCATATTATCACACTTATGATTTTCCAACACTTAGACTATAAATCAGTAAATCGAATCGTAAATGGTCTCTCTCTCTCATTGTAATGATGTAGCCTCTGTTTTTCTTTTAAATACGGAATAATTCCAACTTCGAATTACCGGATGCCGATCCGATGACGATCGGATCGAATCCAAACCTATTTCATATCCGAAACACGCTAACTTATGATTTTCCAACACTTAGACTCTAAATCGGTGAATAGGAGCGTAAATTGGTCAAATATCCAATTAGAACCCGCTCGCAAGTCCGAAATACGGAATAATTCCAAGTTCGAATTACCGGATGCCGAGCCGATGATGATCGGATCGAATCCAAACCTATTTCATATCCGAAACACGCTAACTTATGATTTTTCAACACTTAGACTCTAAATCGGTGAATCGGAGCGTAAATTGGTCAAATATCCAATTAGAACCCGCTCGCAAGTCCGAAATACGGAATAATTCCAACTTCGAATTACCGGATGCCGATCCGATGACGATCGGATCGAATCCAAACCTATTTCATATCCGAAACACGCTAACTTATGATTTTCCAACACTTAGACTCTAAATCGGTGAATCGGAGCGTAAATTGGTCAAATATCCAATTAGAACCCGCTCGCAAGTCCGAAATACGGAATAAATCCAAGTTTGAATTATCGGATGCCGAGCCGATGACGATCGGATCGAATCCAAACCTATTTCATATCCGAAACACGCTAACTTATGATTTTCCAACACTTAGACTCTAAATCGGTGAATCGGAGCGTAAATTGGTCAAATATCCAATTAGAACCCGCTCGCAAATCCGAAATACGGAATAATTCCAAGCTCGAATTATCGGATGCCGAGCCGATGACGATCGGATCGAATCCAAACCTATTTTATATCCGAAACACGCTAACTTATGATTTTCCAACACTTAGACTCTAAATCGGTGAATCGGAGCGTAAATTGGTCAAATATCCAATTAGAACCCGCTCGCAAGTCCGAAATACGGAATAATTCCAAGTTCGAATTATCGGATGCCGATCCAATGACGATCGGATCGAATCCAAACCTATTTCATATCCGAAACACGCTAACTTATGATTTTCCAACACTTAGACTCTAAATCGGTGAATCGGAGCGTAAATTGGTCAAATATCCAATTAGAACCCGCTCGCAAGTCCGAAATACGGAATAATTCCAAGTTCGAATTATCGGATGCCGAGCCGATGACGATCGGATCGAATCCAAACCTATTTTATATCCGAAACACGCTAACTTATGATTTTCCAACACTTAGACTCTAAATCGGTGAATCGGAGCGTAAATTGGTCAAATATCCAATTAGAACCCGCTCGCAAGTCCGAAATACGGAATAATTCCAACTTCGAATTACCGGATGCCGATCCGATGACGATCGGATCGAATCCAAACCTATTTCATATCCGAAACACGCTAACTTATGATTTTCCAACACTTAGACTCTAAATCGGTGAATCGGAGCGTAAATTGGTCAAATATCCAATTAGAACCCGCTCGCAAGTCCGAAATACGGAATAATTCCAACTTCGAATTACCGGATGCCGATCTAATGACGATCGGATCGAATCCAAACCTATTTTATATCCGAAACACGCTAACTTATGATTTTCCAACACTTAGACTCTAAATCGGTGAATCGGAGCGTAAATTGGTCAAATATCCAATTAGAACCCGCTCGCAAGTCCGAAATACGGAATAATTCCAACTTCGAATTACCGGATGCCGATCCGATGACGATCGGATCGAATCCAAACCTATTTCATATCCGAAACACGCTAACTTATGATTTTCCAACACTTAGACTCTAAATCGGTGAATCGGAGCGTAAATTGGTCAAATATCCAATTAGAACCCGCTCGCAAGTCCGAAATACGGAATAAATCCAACTTCGAATTATCGGATGCCGATCCGATGATGATCGGATCGAATCCAAACCTATTTTATATCCGAAACACGCTAACTTATGATTTTCCAACACTTAGACTCTAAATCGGTGAATCGGAGCGTAAATTGGTCAAATATCCAATTAGAACCCGCTCGCAAGTCCGAAATACGGAATAATTCCAAGTTCGAATTACCGGATGCCGATCCGATGACGATCGGATCGAATCCAAACCTATTTCATATCCGAAACACGCTAACTTATGATTTTCCAACACTTAGACTCTAAATCGGTGAATCGGAGCGTAAATTGGTCAAATATCCAATTAGAACCCGCTCGCAAGTCCGAAATACGGAATAAATCCAACTTCGAATTATCGGATGCCGATCCGATGACGATCGGATCGAATCCAAACCTATTTTATATCCGAAACACGCTAACTTATGATTTTCCAACACTTAGACTCTAAATCGGTGAATCGGAGCGTAAATTGGTCAAATATCCAATTAGAACCCGCTCGCAAGTCCGAAATACGGAATAATTCCAACTTCGAATTACCGAATGCCGATCCGATGACGATCGGATCGAATCCAAACCTATTTCATATCCGAAACACGCTAACTTATGATTTTCCAACACTTAGACTCTAAATCGGTGAATCGGAGCGTAAATTGGTCAAATATCCAATTAGAACCCGCTCGCAAGTCCGAAATACGGAATAATTCCAAGTTCAAATTACCGGATGCCGATCCGATGACGATCGGATCGAATCCAAACCTATTTCATATCCGAAACACGCTAACTTATGATTTTCCAACACTTAGACTCTAAATCGGTGAATCGGAGCGTAAATTGGTCAAATATCCAATTAGAACCCGCTCGCAAGTCCGAAATACAGAATAATTCCAAGTTCGAATTATCGAATGCCGAGCCGATGACGATCGGATCGAATCCAAACCTATTTCATATCCGAAACACGCTAACTTATGATTTTCCAACACTTAGACTCTAAATCGGTGAATCGGAGCGTAAATTGGTCAAATATCCAATTAGAACCCGCTCGCAAGTCCGAAATACGGAATAATTCCAAGTTCGAATTACCGGATGCCGAGCCGATGACGATCCGATCGAATCCAAACCTATTTCATATCCGAAACACGCTAACTTATGATTTTCCAACACTTAGACTCTAAATCGGTGAATCGGAGCGTAAATTGGTCAAATATCCAATTAGAACCCGCTCGCAAGTCCGAAATTCGGAATAATTCCAAGTTCGAATTATCGAATGTCGATCCGATGACGATCCGATCGAATCCAAACCTAGCTATTTCATATCCGAAACACGCTAAGTTATGATTTTTCAACACTTAGACTCTAAATCGGTGAATCGGAGCGTAAATTGGTCAAATATCCAATTAGAACACGCTCGCAAGTCCGAAATACGGAATAATTCCAAGTTCGAATTATCGGATGCCGAGCCGATGACGATCCGATCGAATCCAAACCTATTTTATATCCGAAACACGCTAACTTATGATTTTCCAACACTTAGACTCTAAATCGGTGAATCGGAGCGTAAATTGGTCAAATATCCAATTAGAACCCGCTCGCAAGTCCGAAATACGGAATAATTCCAAGTTCGAATTATCGGATGCCGAGCCGATGATGATCCGATCGAATCCAAACCTATTTTATATCCGAAACACGCTAACTTATGATTTTCCAACACTTAGACTCTAAATCGGTGAATCGGAGCGTAAATTGGTCAAATATCCAATTAGAACCCACTCGCAAGTCCGAAATTCGAAATAATTCCAAGTTTGAATTATCGAATGCCGATCCGATGACGATCCGATCGAATCCAAACCTAGCTATTTCATATCCGAAACACGCTAAGTTATGATTTTTCAACACTTAGACTCTAAATCGGTGAATCGGAGCGTAAATTGGTCAAATATCCAATTAGAACCCGCTCGCAAGTCCGAAATACGGAATAATTCCAAGTTCGAATTATCGGATGCCGATAATTCTACGATCGGATCGAATCCAAACCTATTTCAAAATCGAAACACGCTAACTTATCATTTTTTAACGCTTAGACTCAGTTATAGATATAAACCATTTTTTTAACAAATACATGTTAATTGCAGGAGCAGGGCGGCGTCAGGGGATCGATGAGAGCACCAGCGTTGGTGGTGGGCAGGCGTGGTTGAGATAGGGCGGCGTCAGGGGATCGATGAGAGCACCGGCGTTGGTGGCGGGCGGGGGTGGTTGAGATAGGACATGTATCATCTCTCAGTTCTGGATTGTGTAAATATTATTTTGTAATATATGGTTATTTTTTGTTCTTGTCTATAATTGTCGGCCGGGAACTGTGGTAATATTTGATAATTTGCTGTAATTTTTTATCAATTTAGGTAATATTTTATAAATTGTGGTAATATTTGATAAATTGTGGTAATATATTGTGGTATTGAATCACAGGAATTAAATAACATTATTTAGGTAAATTTATTAAAAAAAAAAACATACTTATTACCGACGGAAATTAATTATTCCGTCGGTAATAATATTTTTATTTTTTTTAAATTATTAATGATTTGCCGACGGCATATAATATCCGTCGGTAATATATATATTGTTACCGACGGGTAATATATATATCCGTCGGTAATATATATAGTATTACCGACGATTATATGAATTTGGTCGGTAATATATATATTATTACCGACGGGTAATATATATATGTGTCGGTAATATATATAGTATTACCGACAGTATAAAATATACCCGTCGGTAAAATGGTTATATATTACCGACGGATTCTTATATTTCGTCGGCAATACTAAATTATATTAGTTTTAAATTGATTAAATATTACCGACGGCGTTAATATTACCGTCGGTATTAATTATTATTACCGACGGTAATATTTGGTCCGTCGTATTATTTTCCCCGACGCCTTCTTTCCCGACAGCAAGCGACGGAAATATCTTCCGTCGCTATAGAATATTACCGACGAAATTTTAATATTACCGACGGATATTGTCCGTCGGTAATAACTGTTTTTTTTTGTAGTGTGCTATCTTGCATGCTGCTAATCTTGTTAGACTCAGACCTACTTCATACCATAATTTTTCTCCTGCACAACTTGTGTCAGGTATTCAGCCTAATATTTCTCATCTTAGAAAGTTTGGATGTGCTGTACATGTCCCTATTCCCCCTCCAAATAGAACTAAGATGGGTCCCTAACGTAGATTGGGGATTTATATCGGTTTTGACTCACCTTCAATCATAAGATTCTTAGAACCCTTAACATGTGATCTATTTACTGCTAGATTTGCAGATTGTCATTTCGATGAGACAGTCTTCCCGCCGTTAGGGGGAGATAAAGAAGTTTCTAGGCAACGCCCTGTTCCCGAAGAACGGCGTGAATTATCATGGAATACTTCCACTATGTCTCATCTAGATCCTAAATCTCCCCAATGTAAGGTAGAAGTAAAAAGGATTTTGCATTTGCAAGATATTGCAAATCAATTACCTGATGCCTTCAATGATGCAACTAATGTAACTAAGTCGTTTGTTCCAGCCAAGAATGTACCTGCAAGAATTAATATTCCAACTCCCACTAATGAAACTGCTGCACGTCAGAAACGTGGCAGACCTATAGGTTCCAAAGATTCAGTTCCCCGGAAGAGAAAGTTGAATGCGAAATCATGCCCTAAAACTCCAGAAGAAGTTAAGGTTCCAGAAGAACCTGGTCATAATGCTCAAGAAGAGATTATGGACCATATTTTTCCAGAAGAAAATATTTCCCAACGGCCAAATTTCCCTCAAACTCCTGAAGAGATCCCTACAGTGATTATGGATAAGGTACCGGTACCAAATAATGAGAGCTCAATATTCCATATGAGGGGTGAAATTTGGGACCGAAAGGAAATAGTCATCGATGACATATTTGCATACAAAGTAGCTACTGAAATAACAAAGAGCGATGATGAAGATAATGAACCACGTAGTATATATGAATGTCGACATAGAACTGATTGGCCAAAATGGAGAGAAGCTATTCAAGCTGAACTTGAATCTCTCAAGAAACGTGGAGTATTTGGACCTATAGTACAAACACCAAATAACGTAAACCCTATAGGTTTCAAATGGGTGTTTGTAAGAAAAACAAATGAAAATCGCTAGATATAAGGCAAGGCTTGTAGCCCAGGGATTCCTGTAGAAACCCGGGATTGATTATGAAGAAACCTATTCCCCTGTTATGGATATAGTTACATTTAGATATCTCATTAGTCTCACAGTTTCTGAAAAACTAGAGATGAGACTAATGGATGTCGTAACGGCATACCTATACGGGAACCTAGACACATATATTTATATGAAAATCCCAAAAGGATTCAAGTTGCACGAAGCAACATCAAAAGTCCCAGAAGGATTCAAGTTGCCTGAAGCAACATCAAAGAGTGCGCACTTGATAAAACTAAGACGAGCATTGTACGGCCTGAAGCAATCCGGAAGGATGTGGTACAATCGCCTTAGTGAATACTTGTCTAGGGAAGGTTATAAGAATGATCCCATATGCCCATGCGTTTTCATAAAGAAATCAGAAAATGGATTTACAATAATTGCAGTTTATGTGGATGACATAAACTTGATTGGGACTCCTGAAGAGCTCAAGAAAACTTCTGATTATCTAAAGAGGGAGTTTGAAATGAAAGAACTTGGTGATACTACGTTTTGTCTCGGCCTGCAGATCGAGCGTAACTCTAGTGGGATTTTAGTACATCAATCATTATATACTGAAAATTTGTTAAAGAAATTTAATATGGATAAATGTCACCCACTAAGCACTCCCATGGTAGTTAGACCTCTTGATATTCATAAAGATCCATTTAAACCTAAAGAGGAACATGAAACTATTCTTGGTTCTGAAAAACCGTATTTAAGTGCTATTGGTGCTTTATTGTATTTAGCTCAATGTACTAGACCAGATATATGTTTTTCTGTTAATCTATTGGCTAGATACAGTTCAGAACCAACTCTTAGGCATTGGAATAGAATAAAGTAAATATTTAGATATTTGCGAGGAACCACTGATATGGGATTGTTTTATTCTAGTGGTACTCCTCACTTGATTGGTTATGCAGATTCAGGTTTTCTCTCTGACCCCCATAAGGGTCGATCCCAAACAGGGTATGTATTTTTGAATAACAATGCAGCTATTTCTTGGAGATCGACCAAACAAACACTTGTGGCTACATCATCGAACCATGCTGAAATATTAGCCCTGCATGAAGCAAGTAGAGAATGCATATGGTTGAGGTCACTTGTGCAGCATATCAGAAGCAGTTGCCAGTTGGTATCAGTTACCAAAGAGCCGACAGTTATCCACGAAGATAATGCCGTATGTATTGCTCAAATTCAAGCTGGCTTCATCAAGGGAGATCGAACAAAGCACATCTCACCAAAGTTTTTCTACACCCACGAACTTCAGAAGAAAAGGGAGATTGAAGTCAAGCAAGTACGGTCAAGCGACAATCTTGCGGATCTTTTCACCAAAGCTTTGCCCAAGTCTACTTTCCAGAAGATGGTGTACGGCATCGGACTGCGACGGCTCAATCACCAAACAAATTAATGTAATAAGGAGGAGATATAATCAGGGGGAGAGATGTAATAATGTAATAAGGAGGAGATATAATCAGGGGGAGAGATGTAATAGTGGTAATGTAATTGTTAGGCGGAGGGCATCCTGAAGATGCAAATTTATGCGCGCTGTACTCTTTTTCCTTTGGTAGGGTTTTTCCTACAGGGTTTTCCCATCAAAGGTTTTAACGAGGCAGCATTATGCGCACCCACCATAGTTCCTGAAGAACTTGTTCCTGAAGAACTAAGATTGTACTCTTTTTCCTTTGATAGGATTTTTCCCACTGGGTTTTTCCATCAAAGGTTTTAATGAGGCAATCATTGATAAATGGTGGTCATCCAAGGGGGAGTGTTATGAAATGGTGGTTGCATCGGATATGGATGCCCACCGGATAAATACCCCTAGATTCATGGGATAGGAGATTTCCCCGTCTCTATCCCAACCTCCAATTATGCCTATATATAGGGGGGTAAATGAATAATACAATACGTTTTTCCCAACAATATATATATATATATATATATATATATATATATATAGAGAGAGAGAGAGAGAGAGAGAGTAGTGATACATTGCGGCCGGGTAACGTGCGGCCACCCCCTTTGGGGGTATTTTCGGAATTTTTTTTTTTGGGGGATTGATCACCCACCCTTGGATTGGACACACAAAAAATTTCAGCCCGATCCAAGACTTGTAGGCCATCCAAATGTATTGATCTTTTATCGGTCGTTCATTTTTTTCGTCATTTTGATCAACACATTTGGATGGCCTACAGGTCTTGGATCGGGCTGAATTTTTTGCGTGTCCAATCCAAGGGTAGGTGATCAATCTCAAAAAAAAATAATTCCAAAAATACCCCCGAAAGGGGTGCCGAACGTTACCCTCCGCAATGTATCACTATTATATATATATATATATATATATATATATATATATATATATATATATATATATATATATATATATATATATATATATATATATATATATATATATATATATATATATATATATATATATATACTCTTACTAATGGAATCTTACTAATGAAAGTTACAAATCGTCTTTTACCTACCTAGAGTTTTCAGAATTTGATGAAACTTGGTGGGGATGCTCTCTATGGCAAGTTGATCATCCTCACCAAAAATCATTAAATTCTATTACCTCTAGGGGCATCACAGATGTTATTCAAATTAACGGTTAAAATGAACGATCGATAAAGCTTCTAACATTTGATGCCCCTAGAGGTTGTAGAATTTGATGATTTTTGGTGAGGATGATCAACTTGGCATAGAGAGCATCCCAACCAAGTTTCATCAAATTCTATAAAGTATTACTCTTTAATAATATGGTCCAGTGTTCTCATTGTGATGAAGTCCATCTTAACCCCACTAATTCCACTGGCTATGGACAACCTATTCGGATTGGTACCCGTCGATTAGACGGGTGGGGTGGGGTTGGGTGAGTCACGGGTGGGGTTGGGTGAGTCACGAAAGAGCTTTTTGCTCTCCAAACCCTATTGTGATGAAGTCCATCTTCTCCTTCCTCTCCTGTTTGCTTGTGCCCGTGTGGACAACATCCACCATGTTATCTCTGTCTTCTCTTGCAAGTTGTTGACGCTGTTTATTCCAGTGTAGGTCCCCATGCACCACCACTTCTTCCTCCCCTCCTATGATTATCATTACTCCTCAATCACTTCCATCGAAACCCTAACCAACCCTAGAGTTACATCAGTGGCTACCAACCGACATTGTAGTGTCAAAGTCGGCAAATAACTATCGACATTATGTAAAATTGTTCGGTGGTTAACACTATGCTCTGGGCCTGGTGGTACGTCCTCTTTCCATTGTTGGAGAGGTTCCCGGTATGGACACCGTGGAGCGAACTTTTCCTCAAGACAGTTGTGCCTCTTGTTTGTGCACGCGTCCTGGTTGTTGATGTCATGTTCACGGGATTATGGAATTTGATAAAATAGCTGCTGCTGCTGCTACTACCTGTCCCCCCGTTTCAATCTTTGGACCTCTTTGATCCCTTGCTCTAGCACCTTGTCTTAAGATTGCTTGGTTGCTCTAGCAAAGAAAAAGGTTGGTTGGTAGCCACTGTTAATGTCCGCTAGTAATTTTCTTGTAAAGTACATCGGTTCTTTGCCGGTACACATCTATGTACTAAAGTAGTAGCCTCAAACAACCAACTTCTCACTCCTCCACGTGGCATCCCCTATTGTTGAGAAAACCCATTCTCTTTCACTCCTCTCTAGGTGTCATGTGGCAATCAACCTCAAAGAGAGAATGCTCGCCCATGGCCAGCTCAATACAAGTTGAGGCCTAAGGCTAAAACTCAAAAGAAGACTGTTCTTAAGTTATTTAAGTGGGTTGGGGGCATGAGGCCTTAGGCGACTGCCTAAGTGGCCTTATGGTTGGGCCGGCCCTACGCTCGCCTCTACGAAACCTCTCTCTCTCTCTCTCTCTCTCTCTCTCTCTCTCTCTCTCTCTCTCTCTCTCTCTCTCTCTCTCTCTCTCTCTCTCTCTCTCTCTCTCTCTCTCTCTCTCTCTCTCCTGTTTCTTTTGTGTGTGTGTGTGTGTGTGTGAGCCCCTCCCAAAAAATAAAAAACAAAAAATTTGAAAAGGTCTTGTGGTCTCCATTGAGGCTTTGAATTTTTTTTTTAAAGTTCACGGGTGGTCCTTCCAAAATTTTTAGTTTTGCAATTTCTGGGTCCGCCACAAGGGGGGCTATTGGGCCTTTCCAGGGGATTCGAACTAGTGTTCTATCGTGCTTCATCACATGTCCTTGGGTTAGGGGGTCCATAGGAAATAAAGATGGAAAAGGAGGGAGGAAGAGAAGGAGGAGGAGAAATAGGAGGAGGCTACAGTGCTTCTGAGGAAAAAAAAAATTGATGCATGGGGAATTTCACTGTAGATACTTAGTGAAGCATTTGGACCATTGATGGAAGAATAGATAGCCGTCCGATTATACTTTAGACATAACCACGAGGCACTATACTCATACCCTTTTTACATACAATCAGACTTCTTTTCTTTTCTCCTGCATATTAGGAAATGGTTCAGATGCTCACTCAGCATCTGCAGCGAAATCCCCCATGTTGGACAGGGACAAGGTTGGTTTGGGGCGAGAAAGTGGGCACGTCCCAACCTGGATTTTGTGAGGAGATTTGAAGGGACAAAATAATAGCAATAGCCCTTTCCCGTTGCTTATGATTGAATATTAAGCAATCATGACAGGTCATAAATGGGGATCGGACCACTACCAAAGTTTAGAATATGTTGAGCAAAATAATACTCAAATATTGAGCACCCACATTGAACGGAACCCACACAAAGTTCACTTATATACATAATTATTATTTTTTCACTTGCATCGATTAATATCACAAGAAACCATTAAAAAAAATAAAAGAAAATATAAAAAGACTAATTGCTCACCTACCCCCAGGGTTAGCCCTGATCATAGCCATCTACCCCGGATCGATGAATTGCATTCACCTCAGGCATCAGACGACTATGATCCAGTGCCACATCAGGATCCTCTAGAGCATGATTTCAACGGCGTATATAGAAAACTTTAATTTTCAACCGGTACCATTGCATCTGTCCGAATCCTAGTTATTGATCTGCACAATTGAATCCCGATCCCGCAAATAGGAGCAAGAAATAGAGGCAAATAGATTCCCTCAAATGTTGGAATAACATTGCTCATAAGATAAAGAAATGCTATTCAGCCTGAAGGTTTTCCAGATTCACAACTGACATGGCAGCGTAGAACCGGTGGCTAAATTTCGCAAGCGAAATTTAAATCTTTAAACCACCAGTTATACACTGCCATGTCAGTAATACCGAGCAGAATCAGAAAAATCTTCTGGCTGAATAGCATTGCTGATAAGATAATATTTCCCCTGCCATCCAAATTCCAACCAATTCCAGAGAGGAGCATTGATTATTCAGGCTAGTTTTTGATAATATTTTGATAAATAACATTTTTCATTTTGTTTAGAGGTGACAAATATCATTTTTTTTCACTTTTTTTTTTTTGTTAATCAAAGCTGAATCCAAAGTCCTCCGATTACTTGGTCCACGGGGAATGTGCCATGCACCGACGCAATTGGATTCATGATTCATTCATCTGCCCTATAACTCCGGCTGATGACGTGTACGTCTCTTTTGCCACGTTTTCCATATCGAAGAGAAGACCCCGTTGCCCTTAACCACATTAACTCCTCTCTCTCTCTCTCTCTCTCTCTCTCTCTCTCTCTCTCTCTCTCTCTCTCTCTCTCTCTCTCTCTCAAACTCCCAAGGTCTTATATAGAGTAGGAGATTCGATGACAAGGAGCCAATCTTCTCTCTCTCACCATTATCCTTTCTCACTTCTCATCATCCTTCTTCCTAACTTCTCCCTCCTAAAGAGAGAGAGATGGACGGCGAGAAAGATTTGGAGAGCATGGCGAACGCCGAGCAAAATGAGATCACGGAGCATCTGATCAAGAAGAAGGAGGCGGGATCGGTGCGGGTGGTCCTCCTTAGCACGTTTGTCGCCGTCTGTGGATCATTCGAGTTCGGAACATGCGTAAGTAATTAAAAGTCGCCTAGTATCAAAACTTTAAGTATCGTGCGTAATTTATGTTTTGGATAGATCAAACATTCTTATCGAGTTCATCCTAGCGATCCGAGCTGCTAATTTGATATGCAAAACCTTAGAGGAGTGCGAGGAAAAAGTTTTAATTGTACCAGGGGCATAGCCCCACAGACTGTTGCTCTCCCTGCTTGAGGGGGGTCCGAGGTTTTTTTTTTTTTGAGAAACCGAAGGTGTTCTATTGAGAAATGATATTCAGTGCGAAGGCTTTTTCGATTTCGTCGGCCCAATTGACATGGCAGCATCCAACTGGTGGGTGAAACCCACTAGAGAAATTTAAGTCTTTTACACCATCAGTTGCACGCCGTCACATCAATCAGGCTTAGCGGAATCGGAAAAACCTTAGGGCTGAATAGCATTGCTCGGGTTCTATTTATCGGGCCCAGTGTCCAAAAGAAATCTTCTTTTACAGATGGCAGACTCTTGGTTTAAAATGTAAATTACACATAGGCCCCTATCGTTTGATTAATTATCACTTCACCCCTCATGTTTAAAAATTTTACTAATGGCCCTCTATTGCTTGAAAATCATTTCACTTTCACCCCCTCCCAAGGGGGTGTGTGCAAGGAAATAGAAACTACAGGGGGGGGCATCTATATGGTAGGCCCTGCGATCCCTGCATTGTACTTAGGGGTGGCAATGGGTCGGGTCGGGTCGGGTTCGGGTCGGGTTGGGACATATGTATAAGGCCAAAACACCCAACCCGAACCCGACCCGTTTAATAAACGGGTCAAAAACTTAAACCCAAACCCGACCCGCCTAATAAACGGGTTGACCCGACCCGACCCGTTTAACCCGTTTACTAAACGGGTCGGGTCGTGTCGGGTCGGGTCGTGTCGGGTCGGGTTGGCTCGGGTTGGGTCAACAGAACCCATGTAAACCTGTCGGGTTGGGTAAAGACCAGTCGGATTGGGCCGGGTTTGATCAGGTTGGGTCGGGTTGGTTCGGGTCGGGTTGACACGACCCATTTGTTAAACGGGTCAAGTCGGGTCAATCGGGTTATAAGTACAAACCCGAACCCGACCCATTAAATAAACAGGTCAATCGGGTTGACCCGTTTATGACCCGAACCCGTTTAGGCCAAACCCAAACCCGCTAACTTCGGGTCGGGTTCGGGTCGGGTTGGCGGGTCGGGTCAAGAATTGCCACCCCTAATTGTACTCGACCAGGCTCGCGGCGTCTCCGTCGACGCCATGTCAGGATGGAAAAATTTTCGATCATGACATCGGTATGGCTGAATTATAGTTTTTTCAGACAAAAAAAAATTGTGTATTAATTTAGGCTGATTTTATTTATTTATTTATATAGGTGGGAGCACTGGGAAGATAATTATTTTTTGTTGAATCAATTGCGGAATTATATTATTCTCTGTAGGTCGGATATTCCGCGCCAAGCCAGTCGGGGATCAGGGACGACATCGGTCTCTCTCTAGCTGAGGTTTGCTCGTCTCGCCTCCCTCATTAACAAACATGATTCTTTTCTTTTCTTTTCTTTCTTCTTTTAAAATTTTAAAATCAGCATGCACTTATTGCTTATGGTACTAGCATGATCAGGAAAACGATTTAGTTCACCCACCTGCATCGGACGGTTGGGGGGCCGTTCAGACCCGGACTTTTATTTCGTCTCCGTGCACCACGAGCTCATTGTGAGACTTCCGTTTTAGTACTATTGTATTAGACTGCGATGGATACCTAAATTAGAATACGTTAAAAAAAAAATTTGAACGAAAATTATTGTATTAGACTGCGACGGATAGCTACGTTGAATTCCAATTAGATCTTTACCAGGTCTTGGTTCAAACTCTGTTTACGTGTCCGATTTTTGGTTCACTTGTATTATTGAGAGAGATCTTGATTCCGACCTATCGTAAGTAGCACGACGTACACTAGGGATGCAAATTGGTACGGCTCGGGTCTTGCCATTGACAAATCGCACCCAATCTGATCGTGTTTCGGGTCTAAGTTTTGATCTCGAGCCGATACAATCACCCTACGGGTTGGGTTGGGTTGGATTGGGTTCGGATTTATTGGCCGGGGATCCAATATGATCATTGGCTTTATGGGACTGGGCTGTAAACTATCAGTCATTTGCTTCGCATATTGCCACTTACGAAGTCATGGTGAAGGTAATGTGTGTTAGGTCCTTGCAGCAGATTCTCTGCTAGCTAAAAGACTGACAACAATTGAGATTAGTGAAAAGCCCCCCCATAACTTTTTTTTAAAGTCTACTTTACCCCTACATGTAGTTGTACAATGAGCAATTCGTGAAGTAACAATTCTATAAAAGTAAAATTAAATAATTCAATTTTTTGACACAAATTATTATAGCAATTTGCAAAAATTAACAATATACAAAGATTGTTACTCTTTGCTACAGTGAATCACTGTAGCAAAGATCTGCAAAAAAATTATAGCATATACGATTAGGGGTAGTTTTGTTATTTGGATGGTTTGAAAAAGTCAAAATAGGTGGTTGGGGACTTCTTGTAACAGTGTATTTCGGGGAGAGATCCGCTACAAAACTGATATCTTGCATGTCCTTTAGCCCATAATGATTTTCTTAAAAGGAATTATGACCAAGTCCTTCAGCATAATTGTGTAAAGGAAAGAGGATGGAGAGACAAGAGAAATGCTATTCAGCCCGAAGGTTTGTCCCGAATTCGGCGGCACAAAAGATGTGGCATCGTGCAACTGGTGGCTGAAACCCACTAGCGATTTTAAAATATTTAACAGCACCAGTTGCACGCTGCCACGTCTTTTGGGCCTGGGAATTCAGGACAAACCTTCGGGCTGAATAGCATTGCTCGGGGGACAATTACATGAAAGAAAGAGGATAGATGAACGGTACTTTGACAAAGATTCGTACATCTATTCATTCACCATTCTACTTGGAAGGTCCGCTATCAATAATGGGTTCCCTCTCCATATTGTCTACCAGTCAAGGGATACGTATGTATCATCATCATCTAAGTATTATCCCATTAAGATGGGACCGACTATAGGACAGTCGATAGAATTTTCCAACCAGCTGTCAAGACATCAACCTATTAAGGTTGGAGACAAAAAACTAAGTACGGCTTCTTGGAAAGTGCCGAAAAACCTACAAGACCAGCTGTCAGGAAGGAAAACCTACTTTTTGGTTGAGCAATTTAAGATAATGCAATCAGAGAGCAACCCTCGAGGATTCCCCTAGACTAGGAAAGATTCTAGACGAAGAGGAGATTAGAAGGAAAGATTTAGGGGGGGCATCGTCAGAAATGAATGTGTGACCTCCTGCACCCAAACAAGAACCATACCACTACACCAAACGACCAAGGAATAGATAAGGAGAGGATTTATTTCCTATTAGGTGATCTGGAGGATTTGATGTAAAAGATTGTTGTTCCATTTTCGAAGAATTCTACGGATATAAAATTTTTACTTTGCCCATAAAAACTCTAGAATTTTGAGATGGAAGATGGTCTACAGCTTGAAGGATCATAAAGTGACCAAGACTTCATTGAAGCCTAGGAGTTTTCATAGTTACCAAATCGGGCGTTTTTTTTTTAAAAAACATGTATAAAACGCATATCGATCCGAAGTCGTAATAAACGGGAAAAAAAACTCAATTTTTTTTTTAAAAACGTCTATACACGTTTTATATGCTTTTAAAACGGAAAAAACACGTATAAAATGCGTCGGGGTTGGTCGGAGTTTAAATTGGGTTCAGGTTTTATTTTGTTCGTGCTTAATAAACGCATATGCTATATGTTTTGAACTTTTGATTACTTAATGTTGGAAAATAACATATATACATACTTGGTATAATTTTTAAGATTTTTTAATTTTTTCCGATGTTTTTCCGTTTTTTTTTGTTTTCATCGTATCTTTCCGATTTTTTTCCTTATTGTTTTTTTTCCGTTTTCCGACTTGGTAACTATGAGAGTTTCTAATTCTGTTAAGGCTGAAAATCAGCATTTTTAGCAAATACATGAGGTTGACTGCGCAGACATTAATGGGAAAAGTCATGAATCCCGTGCCCCCTTATAATCAGTCATGAGGGGTAGGGGGCAACAGATATATGAAGACACATAACTCCCACCTCTAGCCGATGTGGGACTAACTGCTCAACAGAAGAAGAAAAAAAAAAGAAAGAGTTACAGTCAATTATTGCAGTTACTGATTTGTTGTAGCGAGACCAGATATGTCCAAAACCTCTAGACTCGGACCCGATCCGTTTAACTAATCATCAGTTTTGTAGGTCGCAAAGGCCCCATATGAATTTCATTAACCTTCCAGTTTTTGCGTCATACATCCAACCTCTTTATATAAGCATAGGGGTGGCAATGGATTGTGTGTCGTGTCGTGTTCGTGTTGTGTCTAGTTTTGGGTCGTGTCAAAAACCTCTAGATCCGGAGCCGATCCGTTTAACTAATCGTGTCTAAACCCCAAACTTGTACCCGGCCCGTTTATAAACGGGTAGACCCGATAAGACCTGTTTACCACAAGGGTCTATTCAGTTGACCCGATCCGACCCAATCCGACTCGACCCGACCTGACCCAATAAGACCCACTGGTACTACATACTACAGTATCGGATTGCAGGTAGACCCGACCGTTGCATATTAAACGGGTCTTCTCGGGTCTACCGTGTCCAGACCCTAAACCTGGACCTGACCCGTTTATTAAACGGGTCGACATGGTCGACCCGTTTACGACCAGAACCCGTTTAACCCAAAACCAGACCCACTAACTTCATGTCGGGTCCAGAATTGCCAGCCCTATATAAGCATCACCAACAAGTTACCGTTGCTTCAAACGAATCAGACACAAGAAAAACACCAAAAGAGGAAGGAGAGAAAAGTGGTGGGAATTAATTTTGCTCGAAAGTACATCCATTTTTTCCTGCATGGGAAGAAGGGTGTTGTTACTTGCACTCTCCAATCGCACCCAACCAAACAGAAGAAGGTCAGGAGGAGGAAGGAAGAGGAAGGAAGAAGAAGGGAATAGGATGAGGAAAGAAGGGGAGTAGAACAATGAAGAAAGGAAGAGGATGGCAGATACGTCGACTGCAAATCAGAGCAAGGAGGAGGGGGAGGAAGAAATGAGGAGGAGGAGAGCCGGCCTGGAACCGGAGCAAGAAAGAGCAGAGGATAAAAGGAGGGGTGCCCTCGTCAAAAGGGTGCCCCTATCAAATCACTGATGTGTCATCTTCGCTAGTAGAAATAGCAGAGCTAACCTTAGAACTATTTCCTTGAATTTTGTATGGAGTCTCATTGCTACAGGATTATCATCACATTCCAAATCAAAAGAGAATTACAAACAAGATAGCAATGTTTTGTTCTATTTTCAATGTCTTTCATTGTTGACCTTGCAGTTTGCAGTTTTTGGTTCCATACTGACCATTGGTGCAATGATGGGTGCTGTCGCAAGTGGGCGTATCGCTGATTTTATCGGCCGCAAAGGAGTAAGAAAGCAAACAACTAGGCTCCCAAAGTCACAAGTATAACATCACATAAGTTTTTCTAACTGGATTTTTTTGATGAAGCAGGCAATGAGAGCATCAGCTGCTTTCTGTATCATAGGATGGATAGCCATCTACTTTGCTAAAGTACTTAATCACAACTTATAAATTTTTATTTCTTTAACTATTTCTCAGCATGTGGTTTTGATATTCCACCATACACAGGGCGCTTTGTCGCTCGACTTTGGACGGTTCTCCACTGGGTTTGGAATTGGAATTCTTTCCTATGTGGTACGCATCTTGAATTTGAACTTTTATCGCATAAACATTGTGGGAAGCTAGAAATAAGTTTGTTTTTTCAAGTAATAGAGGAATCATTTTCTTTATAATATTTGTTTACGGATTTTGGCGAGTCTCGTGGTGGATTTACACTAACCAGGTACCAGTGTTCATAGCTGAAATAGCACCCAAGAATCTTCGAGGATCGCTAACAACATTAAACCAGGTCAGAAAATTTAGTATATAGAGCCTTCATTTAAAGGAATTAGGGTTTACATACTCTTACAATTTACATAATTACTATTCAGCTCATGATCTGTGGGGGATTATCAGCAACATACATAGTTGGTACTATTGTCGCATGGCGCACATTGGTACTGATGGGTAAGCTTAAATTGCATAAACCCAACTTTTGAATAAATTGAACATAGTAATCACAAAAGGAGATTACTATTGAGAAATGTTTCTTCTGCTAAAGTGTTACTGATAGAGGAGCTAATCCTTTGAGTTTTCATGTAGGGCTCATCACATGCCTTGTTCTACTTGTGGGTCTCTTTTTCATTCCTGAGTCTCCTAGATGGCTGGTAAGAAAGAACATATATAAATCAATGATATACTAATGAGCAAGTACCATTCTTTCAAAGGTGTAAATTTTACCAGGCAAAGGTGGGACGCAAGAAAGAGTTTGAAGTAGCACTGAGAGTCCTTCGCGGGAAGGATGCTGATATTTCTCAGGAATCTGAAGAAATTCAGGTTATTAATCAAGTCCCTTAATGTATAGAAATTTGATAGTCCAAAATTTCAAAGTTATAACATAGAATGACCATAAAATAATATTTTGGATCACAGGAATACATAGAAACGCTTCAGAGCCTCCCCAAGGCAGGGATACGTGACCTATTTCAAAGGAAATATATTCACTCGGTTATAGTAAGCATTACCTTTGATGTTATTTGACTTTCAGATCATACATTGTATATGTATATATCATGGTTATGAAACTTTTAGGTTGGAGTCGGCTTAATGGTGGCTCAACAATTTGGGGGGATCAATGGAATAATATTCTATGCCAGTGATACATTTGTATCTGCAGGTGAACTTGATTGAAACCTGCATGACCTTTCTCTAGTTTCTACGTTTTCGTATTATAATTATGTGTTCATTGCCATCATAATCATCAGGCTTTTCTTCTGGCAACCTCGGAACCATTTTAATGGGATGTATTCAGGTTAATAATTATTTCAATTTACGTTTTAGAAACAACACTAATGAATATTACTTCACATAACATTACTTTACTACAGGTACCCATCACAGCATTGGGTGCTATTCTAATGGATAAGAGTGGAAGGAAACCTCTTCTATTGGTAGGCAGAGTAATGATGGCATTTCAGTACATAAGCCATTATGATAGAAGAGCTTTTAACTGATAGTAGGTCCTTTTACATCTCAGGTTTCTGCATCGGGGACAGCAATTGGTTGCTTTCTGACTGCGGCATCATTCTATTTGAAGGTAACCGTCAATGTCCCAATAAGTTCTATAAACACTTTATATTCTCTATTTACCTTAAGATAATTCTATGGAAACAGGGCCAGGGAATGTACATGGATTCGGTTCCCATTCTAGCTCTTACTGGCCTACTGGTAAGCGAAGACGGCACAACAAATAACATGCTGACTATCACGATCAAATTTGAAATTTCTAGTATAGTTCTAATATAGTGTTCATGTTAATCAAATTTGTAACTTGTATGACACAGGTATACTTGGGGTCCTTTTCGATAGGAATGGGAGCTGTTCCATGGGTTATAATGTCAGAGGTAGGAGGATACAAGTAATTTTCTTAGTTTCTGTCTGGAACTCTAGAAACCAAGGTAAGTTGCTTAATGTTGTCTTGGAATTGGATTGGTGGCAGATATTCCCCATAAATATAAAGGGAATTGCTGGAAGTGTAGTCACTCTAGTGAACTGGTTCGGTTCGTGGGCAGTCTCCTACACGTTCAACTTTCTCATGAGCTGGAGTTCTCCAGGTAAAGTACTCATGGATTTAATCATTTCTAATTTAATGAATTGAAGTTGGTGAGTGCAAATGAGGCCTACCATTGAATGGTAAATCCGAACTTCAAAACTACTCAATTTATGTAAGTACCACCTTTGCTTTAAAAAAATAAAGTACCACCCACCTATGTTGCCAAAGTCTCCGATTTTTTGAATAAATCACATTTTAATCGTGACTTATTTAGTAAAGGTTTGTTACGAAACTCTTTCCCGATTTTTTAAAAATGCATGATTTTGTAAAAAAAACCCAAATTTTGCATTTTATTCACAATTTACGTGTTTCAATCCCAATTAATAGTGTTTTAACCCTATCATGTGCTGGCAGTGCTGCTTAAAAAATATGTTGGAACATCTATATATAAATATATATAAAATTTTGATTGTTTCCCCGAATTTTTCGGTCTCTTTCCCGAATTTTTTGATATCTTTCCTGATTTTTTGACTTCTCCCCTAGCTGATTTTTGCCCGACTTCCGACTTGGTAACAATGCAACTCACCGCAATATGGGCCCTAGTTTTAGTGGCAAGGGTATTGCGCTTTGAATCTAAAGAACATTCAACCTTGAAAAGAAAACAAGTTTTGATTGACAGTTAATCAAGGAATTTTCATTAGAATCTTAAGAATTGCAATTGTAATTTTATTATCCAATCTACATATACATAAATGGTTCAAATCTGTACTTAACATGTATTACATTGAGTAAGTACAATTTGCTTGTGGCAAAGGCACTCTAGGACTGATTAAGTGTTGGTATAAGAAAGATGATTTTATCTTAAAAATGGAGTTGTTTGTACACTATGATTATTTCTTTTGTATATTCATCGGTATCAATGCAAGTCATTTATGATTTTTTTGTACATAAAGTGAAATTCAAGTCAACTTCACTAGAAATCTCATTGGAGAAGGCTAATTTTAGGCATTTGAAACTGGCCTCATTGTGGTTGTACTTAACCTGAACCAGACTCATAAGTAACCTTAGGCCTAGATGACCACAAACATATGTATAACTCATTTGCCTATTGTAAACTATTAAGGTCCATATTATCTAGATCTGTTAGCGATGATGAGAGCGTTTTATTATTGAATAGTGGTTCCGAGTATCTTTGGGTCAAGGTCCATTGAAACTAGAATTGGCAAAAACCTTAACGTTGTTGTGGGTAAATGCGTCATGGTCGTATGTGGGGTGCTTTAGCCCTAATAAAATATCAAGGCAAACGACATTGATAAAGATGACGTGAGGAAATGCTTTAGCCCTTAGGCACAACCTGATACTATGGACTTTATGTTGGAATTGGATCCGCTTATCAGAGTCGCAGCGGAAGCAAAAGATAGATTCGAAGATCATACGGTGTATGTTTCATTACAATTAATTCTACAAAACAATCTACATGCAAATCTATGATCTTAGCATATGTGCGGACACCCTAGAGGCATACTACGACCTACGGAAGACATGCATACATCTAGTTAGGTGTTTAGAATCATCATATCTTATGGATCTATGATCCGGAGAGAACGGAACGATGATGAACCACACTTGATTCGCAAGGGAAGCTGTCGGATAGCACCTTATCTTTTGCGAATTGAGGAATCCTCGAAGTCCCGTCTCTGAGTGCAAGGATTACGAGCCGACGGAGGAATTAGTTGCGAAGACGACGGCGTGCGAGTAGATCTCCTCCTCCTTCTCTCTCTCTCTCTTCTTCCTTCTCCTTCCTTCCTCCTTCTTCTTCCTTCTTCTTCCTCTTTCTTCCTTGGCCGAAACCTCAGAGAGGGAGAGAGGGTCGGGTTTTAGGAGAGGGGGAGCACTTAGGGCCGGCCCCTCCCCCTCCAATCTACATATAGGGCCGGCCTCCTAGTGCCATACACAAGCTATGGCCGGCCCTAAAGAGATTAGGATGAGGGGGGGTCGGTTTTAGGGTTTCCAAGTGTCTATCATGAAGCCTGGACGAAAACGCCCTTCACGAAAAGTGAAAAACTGAAAGAGAGATTGAGTGAGGTGCGCTACTCGGAATCGAGTTCTGTCAGCGCCTATGAGCTTTTGAAATTATTCCGCTCATTCTAAGATCCATATTCAATATATTCTGAGCCATATTTCAATATTTACCAAAATACCCCTATGACCCCTTACACATGTGAATTAGGTTCTTAGGCTCTGGGCTTGCGTTCCATCGCGCTACTTCGCATCCAACGTATCCAACCAGGTCGGGGAACAATTCCTATACGCAACGACAGGGTGGAACCTTCAGGGTTCGGAATCTCTAGCTCCAACCGGATCCCTGATTAACTATTCCGGTGACACATCGAAAGTTCCGTTAATCAGCCTTAATCCGATTAACCCGCGTAGCCACCCAAAGTGCGACGCGAGTTGAACTCTATTGATCCTAAAGTTATGTTACTCCCTCGTAACCCTGTTCTCTACTATACTCCGATAATCCTTAGTCCCTCCTATTACTGGTGCTATGATACGACTCGGGCGGTGGGGAGCACCGTCAGATCCCGATCGATCATCTGAATAGAGTTTGATGACTTGTCATCTATAACACCACACACCTTCCGGTGCTATGCCTAGCATCCAGAACATCGTCAGTCATACTGATAACCACCAGGCCTGGGTTAATTGTGTGGACAGATTGACTCATCAAAATGCACCCATCCATCACTGGACGTCGGATAACCTATAGGGATTGCATGCCACCCAAGCGCCAGCCGGGTAACCCAATGTACCGTGGTATTGGACTATGGAAGGTCCGCACACGTTGGCACATCAAAGCACCACATAACTAGTTGGCCCAGTGCGCATGGTCCCTCAGGGTTAAGGACGGATTATCTATAGTAGTAAGACGGTTTATGCACCAGTGTCTGAATTACTGAACTATACACCGTCTTGGTTCCTGTTCAACACGATCATCGTGCTTAGTTAGGTGAATGGGAATCCAACGTTCCCGTGGTGGAGACTTCACCTCATCCTTTACCTGCCAACAGCTTATTCTCGGTGAATCGACCGGCATCACCAAAGCTGTGAACTAGTTCTAGGTCTACACATAACTGGTCCACTGGGTCTCCCAAGCATGGATCCACCATGCGCCTCAGTAGCCTACTGTGTTCCCTAGGGTCCTTTTATTATATGTGTATTAACATATACCAAAGTAGTATTCTAATTAAAGCAATAACCAAAGTCATCTTTATTAATGTTAATACAGAAAATCCACGCTCATGACACACGAGCTACAACAATCTCCCACTTGGCCTAGCGGAGAATAACAGTCTTAACTCCCATGGCATCCACGTGCTTCTCAAATGCCTTGGTCGGTAACGCCTTTGTGAAAGGGTTCACCATGTTATCTGTAGATGCCACTTGAGTCACTGCAACCTCCCCTTGCTTCTGCAAGTCCCGAATAATGTAGTATATCCGCTCGATATGCTTACTCGTCTGGTGATATCTTGGCTCCTTGGATTGTGCTACCGCTCCACTATTGTCACAGTAAAGGACAATAGGATCTTGAGCTCTCGGTACGCATCCTAAGTCCGTGAGGAACTTCTTGAGCCACACCGCCTCCTTAGCTGCTTCACACGCCGCAGCGTACTCAGCCTCTGTCGTCGAATCCGCGATGCATCCCTGCTTCACCTCCTCCAACTGACAGCTCCCCCTCCTAATGAAAACACAAACCCTGATGTCGATCTCCTGGATTTCGGATCTGACGCAAAGTCAGAATCCGCATATCCAATTAGCATCAGTTCCTGTGAAGAGTAAACTAACTCATAATCTCTTGTCCTACGGAGATACTTGACTATACTTTTTACAGCAGTCCAGTACCCTGGACCCGGATTTGATTGATACCTGCCCATCATGCCTACTGTATAGTATATATCTGGTCTCGTGCACTGCATAGCATACATCAGACTCCTTACAGCCGAAGCATAAGGTATCTTCTGCATCTCTGCCCTCTCCTCAGGAGTCTTAGGACCCTGATCCTTGGACAATTTCATTCCATGTCTGAATGGAACCAGTCCCTTCTTGGAGTTATGCATACTGAATCTGACCAATATAGTATCTATGTAGGCTGACTGTGACAGCGAGAGAGTCTTGTTCTGGCGATCTCGAGTTACCTTGATCCCCAGAACTTTACTCGCTTCACCTAGATCTTTCATGTCAAATTGAGAGGATAACCACACCTTCACTGTAGACAACGTTCCAACATCGTTTCCAATGAGCATGATATCGTTTACGTAAAGCACTAAAAAAACTACTGCAGTCTTATCGCTCCTTTTATAAACACATGGTTTATCCACGTTATGCTCAAATCCATAAGACTGGATAGTCTGATCAAAACGCATGTTCCAACTTCTGGATGCTTGCTTCAGTCCATAAATGGACCTTTGCAACTTGCACACCAGACTTTCTGACCTTTTGTGACAAAGCCTGGAGGCTGAGACATATAGATGTCTTCTTCTAAATCCCCGTTGAGGAATGCGGTCTTGACGTCCATTTGCCAGATCTTTCAATCATAATGGGCTGCAATGGATAAGAGAATCCGAATAGACTTAAGCATAGCCACTAGCGAAAAGGTTTCGTCATAGTCGATCCCTTCTCGCTGGGTATAACCCTTAGCGACTAGTCTAGCTTTGTAAGTCTCAACGGTACCATCCGGACCTCTTTTTCTTTTGTACACCCACTTACATCCAACAGGTTTAATATTGTGAGGTGGTGTTACAAGTGTCCAGACCGAGTTTTGGGACATCGATGTCAGTTCTGCCTCCATGGCTTCCTGTCATGCTGCATGGTCAGAGGATGCCATCGCTTCATCATAGTTTAGAGGATCATCTTCCTGAAACTCTGGATCTACCATGAAGGCTTCTCCAATGTATCTATCAGGAGCACTTATGGTTCTCCCACTGCGACGAGCCTGCGGTGGTTCCATAAGAGTCGATTCTACAATATCATTTATCTTAGTGGTATCGGCTCCCACTACGTTTTCTATCTGCGTACTCCCATCAGTACCAAGCAACTCTTCAAGAACTACTTTACTGGTGGGCTTATGTTCTATTAAATAATCCTGCTCCAGGAATACGGCGTTCGTCAAGACGATAACCTTTCTATCCTCAGGATCATAAAATAAACCACCCTTTATCCCTTTTGGATACCCAACGAACAAACATACCTTAGTCTTTGACTCCATCTTATCTTGCTTGTCCTTCCGCACATGTGCTGGACAACCCCAAATCCTAAAGTGTTGTAGGCTTGGCTTTCGCTTTAGCCACAGCTCCCAAGGAGTTAGAGGTACTGACTTTGATGGAATAAAGTTCAAAGTATATGCTGCCGTCTCTAGGACATATCCCTAAAAACTAGGTGTCAATGTTGCATAACTCATCATAGTCTGAACCATGTCTAACAAAGTTCGGTTTCTCCTCTAAGATACACCGTTTTGTTGCGGTGTCCCTGGTACAGTCAACTGGGATACGATCCCATACTCACGCAGGTACCCAATAAATTCATCCAATAGGTATTCGCCTCCTCGATCTGATCGAAGAGACTTGATACTCTTACCCGTCTGCTTTTCTGCTTCATCTATGAACTCCTTGAACTTATCAAAGGATTCAGACTTTCGCCGCATTAGGTATATGTATCCAAACCTCGAGTGATCATCCGTGAAGGTGATGAAATACTCGAAGGCTCCTATAGCACGGACACTTATGGGCCCATATACATCAGTGTGTACCAACTCTAATACCTCCTGAGATCTGCTACCTTTGGCTTGGAAAGATCTTTTAGTCATCTTGCCTTCCAAGCAAGACTCACACGTCGATAGGTTTTATGAAACATCTGGACTTAAAAGTCCTACTTTAACCAACTTGTGAATCCTGTCTGAGGCTATGTGTCCAAGCCTTAGATGCCAAAGGAGTGTTGGATTATCTGAGGGATTTTTTCTTTTAGATGAATTAACCACATAGGCTTCAGTTATGTTATCCTGCTTATGATTTGAGTTAATTACATAGAGACCATTCTGTGTCTTTCCCTTACAAACAAAGAAACCATTCAATTTAATTGACACACCAGAAGCATCAAATAAAACTGAAAAACCTTTATTATTCAATAAGGAAACAGAAGTTAAATTTTGTCTTAAGGACGGTACATAAAGTATGTCTCTAAGTAATAAACTTCTTCCATCAAGAAACTGCAAGACACATCTCCAACTGCTTCAGCCTCTGCCACGGCCTTAGTTCCCATGCTTAGGATTATCTCCCCATCACCCAGTTTTTTTGTCTCATTGAACCACTGCAAATTATTGCAAGCATTGTTAGTGGAACCAGAATCCATAATCTATGAAACTGGAGAACAACTGGATGCTATAAGGGATTCCACTATGTAAATTTGAGATATACCTATCTCAGCCTTCTTGGGAGCCGCGCGGCAGTCACCCTTCCAGTGCCCCTTTTTGCCGCATCGGAAACATTTTCCTTTAGGCTTCGTCGGACTATTCTGCTTAGGAACCTGAGACTGCACCTGGCCCATCTTCACGAGCTTCTTAGACTTTCTTTTCTGAAACTTGCCTTTGGCTTTCAGAGAAGAATTCTGCTATATGTTCAGGGATTGGGCTCTTGCCTTCATCCTGTCCTCTGCTGCCTGGAGCGCCGCTAGGAGCTCTGCGTTAGACATCTCCAACCGGTTAAGGTTGAAGTTGGTATCGAAGCCCTCAAACGTTCCTGACAGAGACGCTAGGAAAATGTCGGTCTGGATCTCTGCAACTAAGATGACATCAAAGGAACCAAGCTCATTCATATAGCCAAACAATTTTAACATATGATCCCAAACTAAAGTCCCCTCTGTCATCTTTGTGGACACCAATTTCTTGATGGTCAGGTAACGAGTTACCCGACTGCGACCCTTGAACATTTCCTTTAAATAGAGCATCATGTCTGAAGCGAAGGCTATGTCTTCAACTTGCTTCTGAAGGACGGTCTGCAAGGATGCCACTATGTAGCACTTACACATCTATCAGCATCTAGCCAGTCTTTCCATTCCTTCAACTAGGCCTCAGTAGCACTTGGTCCCGGCATGGCCGGTTGAGGGGTGCTTAGGGTAATTATGTATTTGCCAACCCTTAGGATGAGTATCAGGTTACGCTTCCAGTCCTCGTAGTTTGGTCCCGTAAGTTTGTTATCATTAAGGATAGAGGCAAGGGGGTCGAGCTTGGTCATGATTTCTGTAAACAATGGTTTAAAGCAAAAATTAGGGTCTACTACAATCTATTTCATGGAATTTAGAAATAGATAATGTTTACTCCAGCCGCTATGTCTTCACTACCTCAAGTGGAGACATCCAGGAATCTAAATTCCCTAGGCTCGAGCACTGAGACTATCGGCCTTGAATTGAAGACAGAATCTCGGTGAGAGCATGCAACCGCTTCTGCCAACGGGGTTTTTATAACCCAGTCTTCATCAGAATTATCCATGGTAAACTGAAAGACCTCCCAGTCTCCTTTTGGCCAGCTTTATGTGACCCGCGTGCGCAGCAACGACGACTTCACACAAGCTTTCGGATGCTTCCCACAAATCTAGGTGGTGTCGGCAGGGGGGTTCATAGGCTCCCACGGTGCAGGAAAAAACCGTCACCCACTGCCACCGGCATCCTCCATGTCCCAAAGGAAACCACTAGGCGAACCAGCATGGAAGAAAACACAGCTCTCACCCGGTGGGAATATGGAACTGCGTACCTCCCACCCAGACCCTTAGCCGGTTGATTGTGGAGGCCAGGGGCTCCCCTTTGGAGGGAACATCTTACACATCCCTTCTTTATGAGGTTTTATGCATATCTAGAAAGGTCACGACCTCCTAGACTTAGACCCTGGTCAACCACGCTCCCACTAGGATTACAAATCTTCCCGCAAAGCATTAGTATCCTCGGAAAATATCATAGTCCCTACCTTGAATACTCAGCTTTCGCCTTTCTTGCAAAGATCATATTACATAGATTCCAAGGATCCCGATACTTCACTAGTTTGCCCATAATCCTAAGATCTGGAGCCTAGCCTAAGGTCAACGTGGAAAGGACTCCCACTAGAATGATGCCTCATTCACAATTTGATACCTGTTGTCATAGTAGACCTTATCTCATTATAGGTTTCGATGCTGGCCAAATAGGGACATCCGACAACCTCCGCCGGACCTCAACCTAATAGTGGCATAACCAAATCATGATGAGTTCACACTACCATCAAACGTCAACTAGCGACGGGTATCAGTTAGTGGAATCCTAACCTAACTTAGTCGCTAGGACCATATGGGGAAAAGACATCCCACTAGGGTTATCGTACTTTTTATGGGGACATTGGTTATCTCTAAACAAATCTAACAATGCGTCTATCTCGGTGTACAGTACTTGGCTACCTGAACTACCACGAGGGCGGTTACCACCTTTCCTTTTAGCTAGCCACCGGATTCACACGTGTTAGAACCATATAGAGACACCGATGAATCCATAAGCTAAGTACTAACCCTAAGGCTGATCTAGAAACACACTCATAAGCAAGATAGATAATTAAAATTATCATCGGGGTTCTCTAAATAATAAGTAAAGAGAATCAACAGAAATAGCATCCAAACTGAATCAAGTCCAGGGTCCGACCCCTGAACCTGAATAACACAACCAAGATATCCTGCTCTTCCGTTCTGCACGATCTCCGACGATGATCCCGATCATCCCCAATGTGCACGCTTTCATCGGGTCTTTTCACTCCATGGTACCGCTTGCCCGAACCGTGGATGTAGCATCATCTCCTTCTTTCTGTGACCGAAAAACTAACACGCTCCGAGCAAGTGCTCATTCGTGTACAATTTTGCTAGAAAGAAAAGGAAACAATTCTAGAAATATGGCCAGGGATCCGAGGGTGGTCAACCTCCACCCTCGACCATCTAGAGCCTTAAAATCCACAGGCATAATAATAATCAATGCAAAATTAAATACAGGGTCCGACCCCCGGAGGCATGCAATCACAGATTACTATTCAGCGCGGCACCTGCAAAAAGACGATACATAACACAATCCATATGCATTATCTACGCCGAACCCCGACGAAAACATATACCATCATATATTCACATGATGTTTTCACGAATTCATTCATGAAACACACATCAAAGCGTGCTCTGATACCAATTGTTAGAATTGGATCCGCTTATCAGAGTCGCAGCAGAAGCAAAAGATAGATTCGAAGATCATACGGTGTATGTTTCATTACAATTAATTCTACAAAACAATCTACATACAAATCTATGATCTTAGCATATGTGCGGACACCCTAGAGGCATACTACGACCTACGGAGACATGCATGCATCTAGTTAGGTGTTTAGAATCATCATACCTTATGGATCTATGATCTAGAGAGAATGAAACGATGATGAACCGCACTTGATTCGCAAGGGAAGCTGTTGGATAGCACCTTGTCCTTTGCGAATTGAGGAATCCTTGAAGTCCCGTCTTTGAGTGCAAGGACTACGAGCCGACGGAGGAATTCGTTGCGAAGACGACGATGTGCCGGTAGATCTCCTCCTTCTCTCTCTCTCTTCTTCCTTCTCCTTCCTTCCTCCTTCCTCTTCCTTCTTCTTCCTCTTTCTTCCTTGGACGAAACCTCAGAGAGGGAGAGAGGAAGAGGGGGTCGGGTTTTAGGAGAGGGGGAACACTTAGGGCCGGCCCCTCCCCCTCCAATCTACATATAGGGCCGGCCTCCTAGTGTCATACACAAGCTAGGGCCGGCCCTAAAGAGATTAGGATGAGGGGGGGGGGGTCGGTTTTAGGGTTTCCAAGTGTCTATCGTGAAGCCTGGACGAAAACGCCCTTCACGAAAAGTGAAAAACTGAAAGAGATTGAGTGAGGTGCGCTACTCGGAATCGAGTTTCATTAGCGCCTATGAGCTCCTGTAATTATTCCGCTCATTCTAAGATTCATATTTAATATGTTCTGAGCTATATTTTAGTATTTACCAAAATACCCCTACGGCCCCTAACACATGTGAATTAGGTTCTTAGGCTCCGGGCTTGCGCTCCATCACGCTACTTCGCATCCAACGTATCCAACCAGGTCGGGGAATAATTCCTATATGCAACGATAGGGTGGAACCTTCAGGGTTCAGGATCTCTAGCTCCAACCGGATCCCTGATTAACTATTCCGATGACACACCGAAAGTTCCGTTAATCAGCCCTAATCCGATTAACCCGCGTAGCCACCCAGAGTGCGACGCGAGTTGAACTCTAGTGATCCTAAACTTATGTTACTCTCTCGTAACCCTGTTCTCTACTATACTCCAATAATTCTCAGTCCCTCCTATTACTGGTGCCATGATATGACTCGGGCGGTGGGGAGCACCGTTAGATCCCAATCGATCATCTGACTAGGGTTTGATGAAACTTGTCATCTATAACACCACACACCTTCCGGTGCTATGCCTAGCATCCGGAACGTCATCAGTCATACTGATAACCACCATGCTTGGGTTAATTGCGTTGACTGATTGACTCATCAAAACACACCCATCCATCACTGGACGTCGGATAACCTGTAGGGATTGCATGCCACCCAAGCGCCAGCCGGGTAACCCAACGCATCGTGGTATTGGACTATGGAAGGTCCGCACACATTGGCACATCAAAGCACCACACAACTAGTTGGCCTAGTGCGCATGGTCCCTCAGGGTTAAGGACGGATTATCTATAGTAGTAAGACGGTTTATGCACCCGTGTCTGAATCACTGAACTATGCACCGTCTTGGTTCTTGTTCAACACGATCATCGTGCTTGGTCAGGTGAATGGGAATCCCACGTTCCCGTGGTGGAGATTTCACCACATCCTCTACCTGCCAATAACTTATTCTCGGTGAATCGACCGACATCACCAAAGTTGTGAACTAGTTCTAGGTCTACACATAACTGGTCCACTGGGTCTCCCAATCATGGATCCACCATGCGCCTCAGTGGCCTACTGTGTTCCCTAGGGTCTTTTTATTATATGTGTATTAACATATACCAAAATAGTATTCTAATTAAAGTAATAACCAAAGTCATCTTTATTAATATTAGTACAGAAAATCCACGCTCATGACACACGAGCTACAACACTTTAGTCGTACCGTATGTCGATTAGCTAACTTTGCATACAATATTAGCCACCAAATTGTATGAACCTACTTGAGTTGTTTTCATATAAACCCTCTGACTCTTGGTGAAATCACAAGAGGTTGAGCCCATGTTGATGGTCTGTAACTAAGTGAGTGCATATCGAATGACTGTGTCTTGGCTTGATGTATCTTGAGAGGCATTACATGGTGATATACATTACAGGGAATAACTATGTCCTAAAACAGTGCAAGCCATTTCTGCACATCAAACTTCAAATCTTCGTGAAGCTATGTAGTCAAAGTCGGTAGTCGGCCCCTAGTCGGCCAAGGGCCGACTAGGACTAGTCGGGACTAGTCGGCCAAAACTTATTATACCTCATCCTCCCTCCCTAAACATATATGTTATATGAACTAGCATAAATGTTAACAACTATACGATATTAGTCAGTCAATAACAATGCATGGTTTTACACTTCACAACATGGGTATATATACATAAGTAACTGAACACTATTGTTTTTGCTTCATGCCCATGTTAGAAGACTAAGAACTAAGAATTCATCACAATATTTGTTTATTGATATTTAATCTGTGAACGATCCCAATTTTGATTATAGGGTTATATGGATATGAACAAATAAATAATAATTATTTGTCTATGTTTTTATCTTAGAATCTCAGGTCCTCAACAGATGATTATAGGGAAGAGCCATAGTTGCGACTCAAGACTTCGAGGCAATGAAAAAAAAAAATCCAAACAAAATTCCTTGTAGAGACTCCTAGCAAAAAAAAATTTGCTTGCAGAATGCCGCCTGGGGACTAGTCCCAGTCGCTAGTCGGGTACTAGTCGGGTATAGTCGGATCTAGTCGGGGACTAATTAGGATTCTGCCCAGCTATGAATGAATCGGAATTAGTCGGTAGGTAAAATACCGCCTAGGGACTAGTCGCCGACTAGTCCCAATTTTGATAGCATAGCCTAAAAGATGCTATCAAATTCTTGATATTGCATCATTTAATCCAACATTTAAAGGAGAATCCACATAATGCAACAACATATTATTTAAAATCAATTTTGCTCAATTTATGTTTTAAAATCTGATTTAACGATTTCATCCAATCTAATCCTCATATGCCTTGACAAATGGTTGGCTTTAAAAACAAACCATCAGAGTGATGAACGGGTAATGGATTAGAGATGATTGATGCTCTTGAAAGATCAAAAAACATGTAATGGAACTACATACATATCTGTAAGGATTCCTCATTTTTTTAGTGTGCTAGCGAGGGAATGACATGTTTCTCTTGGTTTCAGGTACCTATATCATCTACACTGCAATATGCGCAACAACTGTTTTATTTGTGGCCAAGGTGGTACCGGAAACTAAAGGTCGCACATTGGAAGAGATTCAGGCATCCATGACCTCCAACAGATGAACACAAGAACGTCACATAGGTATTCATTGATGAAGCATATTCCTTAGTTTATTAGCCTTTATTCAATTGATAGATTCGAAGATAAAAGAAACAAGGGTTTGATTCAATATCTCCAAGCGACTCCATGCTTTTTGTATCAATCATTTTGGTCAGAATTCCGTATTGTAGGGAAGGATACAAGTTTGAAGAGGTCATGTAATAAGTGGTTTCAATTTGTGTTACTCAGTTCTCCATTTTTAGGGTTTCAATTTGTGATTGTATTTCTTGGTTAATAATGGATTGTTGTTCTACCAAAAGATAAAGAATGGATGCATAAACTTCAAACCTATAGAATCACGTGCAATGGATTTTATGAAAACATATCAACATGGAGTACCTAAATCAGTATTTTTCTTTCAAAATATTGAAGACCAAATCAAACTCGGGGTGACTGGGGTAAATAGAGCTCCATGAACTGGCTTAGGTGTCCATATTGGTTTAAAGTTTTATTAATGCAATATCTAACATTTTATTAGAGTATTAAAGCAAATATTTTGGTTTTTGTTTGATTGAAAGTTGATGGAAGAATTAGTAGAGCATTAATCCCATTATAGTACTTGCTAATATTAGTACAATTTCTACAGCTAGTGAACTTGCCCCTTCTATCTCTTGCATTGCTTCTATCTTAAACAAATCAAGAACCAACATCAACCTTTCATCATGCAGATCAAATTTGTCTACCAAACACATGATAAACCAGAGAAATAGGAGAGAGTAGCTTAAAGGATAAAAGGAAAAAGTTGGTTTGCAGTTCACTAGCATGCATATTATTGTGCTCTGCAAAACCGACCTTCATAACACAAGGTCTAATATTTTACAATATTTAAATGGGTTGCACTTCTTATTGATAATATGAATCAAATCACTAAACCTAGGATAGCAAGATTAAGGGCTTGTTTGGTTGCTGTGTTTTTGGCCTGTGTTTTTGAAAACACGTGCGCAAACAGATTAGAGTTGTGTGACATGCAGACATATATATACTATGGTAAATTTGTGCAACTTTTCCCCCTAAATACGTGAAACTTTGATTGCACAGGTCACATGGGCAAATAGATGCACACACAACATTTTCACTATAATCTTACAAGCCCTAAAGATTCAGTTACAATATCGGACAGGATAAGCATTTTCATCGGATAACTATAGGCTTTTGTCGACCGTTGCTAATCCCTATTCCACATCCAATAGAGCATCGAACATGGTCATGCAATCCCTACCTAGCAGACAGTTTATGATATTGGCGTGCGAGACAAGGCCATTTTTTTTCATTTTGTTCCAAAATACCTCTAATTTATTTTCACAAGGAGAGTGTTATTTCTTTTTTTTGAGAAAATCCATCAGCGTCGCATCTAAGATGGGTTAAGGCAGGAACCCCTACCGGTTACTTATTAGACAAAGGCGAGATTCGATCCCATGTCTCTGATACAACCACCAAGAAAGTCCATATGCATGATGCAATAAGATGAGGAAGCAAAACCAAACTTTACAAATTGTAAACTTCATAGTTTGGCTTAACACATAGAAAGAAGATGAAAAGACCCACAAAGCAGGCAACACAAATCTGATCAAAGAAGTTTAAAAGAAAATAAAACTACACATAGCCACCATAATTTTCAGCTCCAATCAAACATATTTATTAGCTTCCATAATGCAAACAAGAATAATAAAAATTAAAGATTCTATCATGATCCAATATCAAAGATTCCAGCTTTTCATTAAAGATTCAATTAAATAACAGAGATTCTACAAGGCAAGAATCCATGCACCACATAAGCAAACGTATATACCAATTCACAAACCCTAAACCCTATTGAATCGAAGCAAACCCGTAATCCCTATAATCATAGGAACGAGAAAGGCCACTCGTCGATTTCTGTCCTTTTGTAAGGCAGTATGCAGGACCGGCGGCTGGTGGCGGTCTAATACATATGTTATATGTATTAGAACCCTCAATCCTAATCCAACCCAACCTTCAACCCAAGCCTAATCCAAGCAAAAGTTTATAAGCTGAGGTTGGGCTCGGGTTGGGCCAAGTTGGGAGGATGGGTCAGGCTATTAGGGTTTGGGTATACTTATTTCCAATCATTGTTTAAAATTTTGACCATTGAAGATAAAAAGACTAAAAAGAAGTTATACTTGCTAACACTATCATATAACTTTTGACTTTAAAAAAAACATATAACTTTTATTCCATTTCTATCCATGCAATTTACTAGATAATCATATAATGTCTTTATTTGATACGCAAGAAGCAAATAAATAATACGGGACTGGTTGAAACGGATGGTTGTGATTGTGACCCCTCAACATATGAGTACTCAGAATGGCTATGAATGTTATCTATATATCACAAACTCACAGGCTTACATGAGTACTCGGGGTTGGGTTGGGTCGAGTTGCCTGACCCCTCAACCCGAGCCCAACCCGAATTCAACTATGGTTGTTTTTTTTCAAACATAACCCAATCCAATCTTTAAATACATCGACCCAAACCCAACCAAAACTCGGGTTCGGTTCGGGTTGGGTTGGGTCGGGTCCAACCTGCCCAAGTTGCAGCCCTAATGCTCTATTCAACTTATTTTAAATCTTCTTCTGTGGTAAATTACCTTTCGCCCCTGAAGTTTAGCCCAGAATCACTTAACCCCCCTATTGTTAATAAACTACATTTTGCCACCTTCTAGTCGATCTTGATTAGATAGAAATTGTCAAAAAGGGGGTATTGTTAAGGGTGGCAACGGATCAAGTTCGGATCGGATCCTACCCTTGCCCATACCCACCCATTCGGGTATGACAGTGTCTATACCCGACCCAAACCCATTTGGGTATAAGAGGGACCATATCCTACTAATACGCATTCGGGTTTTGGATCGGGTTTCAGATATGAAATAGGTATGATTTTGTCTCTTCTTTTCCACCACATGCTTGAGGAAAAAGATTAAGGTATTATATTAAAATTCTACGAAGCTCTTATGATTTCTTATCATATTGGTTTTAGCACGGTATGAGATTTGGTAGAATTTAGGTAAAGGCATGAGTTCGTTTAAAAGTTAGCTATATTACAATGTGACCAAGGTCTAACCATACTATCTAGTATACTTAAGTTAGAGGGGAAATCGGATATCGGGTATGGGTGTTAGGGTACCCATACCCATACCCATACCTGAAAGTTGATTGGGTAGAATTTCTATATGCATATCCTATCCAGGCCATGTTTCGGGTACAAAACTATACCCATACCCAAAATTTCGGGTTTGGTTTTCGGGCTCGATCTATTGGCACCCCTAGGTATTGTGCCAACATTTAAACCTATAGGGCCTGATTTGGAATAAAATAAATGCCAATGGGTTAAGTAATTTTGAGCTAAGCTTGAGGGGGTAAAGTGTAATTTATCTCTTCTTTTGGTCTGATTTGAAATAAAATAAATGGCAAATTACAAAAACCTCTCCTGAACTATACATCTCATTTCATATTGGTCCCTCAACTATTTTTTTGAACAATTTGATTCCTGAACTATGCTATGTGTGCATTTAGCCCCCTCCATCAACTTTTTATCCGGAAAATATCCTTATCAATTTCAAATAAGACTCAAAATTATTTTAAAATATTTAATTTATGCTTACTAGGACAAGGGTATTTTCTGAATAAAAGTTAACTAAGGGGGCTAAATGCAGACGGAGCATAGTTCAGAGATCAAATTGTTCAAAAAAAAAAAAAGTTGAGGGACCAATATGAAACGAGATGTATAGTTCAGAGTAGGTTTCGTAATTTGCCCTAAAATAAATCACAAGGGTTTAAATAATTTTGGCCTAAACTTGAGGGGGGTAAAGTGTAATTTATCTCTTTTTTTTCTTCTGGTGATTAACAAATTAAGCCTTCAATGCCAACGGTATACCCCAACAAAACCTGGGGATCCCGTCTCCCGGGGAGATGGAAGGCTGGAATACCAACTACTCTCTCTCTCTCTCTCTCTGGAATACCAACTACTCTCTCTCTCTCTCGAGAGAGAGATGGAAGGCTGGAATACCAACTACTCTCTCTCTCTTTCTGGGTTCCAACCTTAATATCTCCTACAACCCCCCTCTCTTTCTCCCAACATTCATTGAAAGTTTTAGCAGAGAGAAGGCCGGACCGGAATGGGTGTTGGTAAAGACATGGAGGGTGGCATCGAGGGAGAACAAGATGTTGCAACAGAGCCTCTCATTCTTCGAAAAGAGTCTAATGGCGAAGGCGGCGACGACGACAACAACAGCGAAGGATCCATAGGTCCCGTGCTCCTCAGCACCTCCATTGCCGTCTGTGGTTCCTTTGTGTTCGGATCTTGTGTAGGTCACTCAATGTTTTGCTCACCTATCATTGGTTTCTCCAACAGATATAAAGTGCCATAGCATATTACAATTAATTACACATTCAATAAAGGACTAATGTGTCTAAGGTCCCTGACAAGAGATCCATCCCATGAAAAGGGTCCCTACTGGTTTCACTGAACCTAAGGTTCCTGTCTTTTCATGATAAACCCGAAACTAATCCCAGTTCTCTCCCATCTCTCCCCCGACCCCATCTCTCTCTCTAGCGGCGACGATGGCTGCGAGAGCTCAACCAACACGCGATCTAGTGTCGACCTCTGGCTGGTGCATCGCACCCCACCCCGACAGCAGCCACCACCGACCGTGCATCGCACTCCACCCCGACGGCAGCCACCGCCGGTGAGGAGGGAGGAGGTGGGACTCCAGCGGTTGCATCGCACCCCACCCGACGGCAGGCCATCGCCGACCGTGCATCGCACCCAACCCCGACTGCAGCTACCGCCGATCTGATGTATGGCACCCCAGCCCAACGACAGCCACTGCCAAGTGAGGAGGGAGGTGGGGTCCTGCAGTCCGCGGAGCCGCGATCAAGCTTGGCCGTTCAATGTTCACCGATTCGGTGCATTGCAAAGAAAAGTTAAGACACAGTAAGAGGTATTTTCGTCATCAGGTTTGGACAGGTCTTTAGCTTAAGCGGTCTCTGTATCAGGGACGGCTCGCTAAGTCCCCCTTCAATAAAATGTCTCCCCCACGCGTCCCCCCTCTCATGCGGCAGGAGCAGAGGAAAACACGCAGCTTAGTGT
>CANTAL010000644.1:0-5000 GCA_947650365.1 Chamaelirium japonicum
ACACTAGATCGCGTGTTAAATTCCAAAATCCATTTCGTCGTCCAGTAGCTACAACAGTTTTTTTGGTCGGTACCGCAGTAGCTCTTTGGCTAGGTATTGGAGCAACATTACCTATTGATAAATCTCTAAATTTAGGTCTTTTTTAATTTTTAAATTGATTCAACCGTCAAATATCACGACGTAAGTATCTAGGGAATAGTCGCTTCAAAGTGAATCTTCCCTAGATACATTAATTGAATTATACTCCATTCCGAGTACGGATCGTGCTCAAGATTAAAAACTAATTTTTTTTCTTATCTTTTTTAGATTTGAAAAAAAAAAAATTACATTACACGGGATTTAAAATGAAAACTTATTTTTAGGTAAATCGATTGCGAAATGCTTCTGTAAGGTGTCCAATATCTGTTTTACATCTTCTATGCGAAAATATGCAATTCTCATAAAGTCCTCTTGACTGTTGCTCAAAAGGTCTAATAATGTATGTATATTGGACCTTTTGAGACAATTATAGGTCCTGGAAGACAATTCTGATTGGTCAATAAAAATACATTGCAATGGAATTGCTTTTTTGTTTTTCTTTAGATTAGTTAATCTATTTTGAAAGTAAAAAGGGAGTAGAGTAAATCTGTTTTTATTTTCCTTGAAGTTAATGTCCTCTTCTTTTTCCTCTGCCTGTAGAAAAGGAATAAATAAATCAATCAAATTACGAGAAGCTTCATAAAGTGCTTCCTTAGGAGTTAAACTTCCATTCGTCCATATTTCTATAAAAAGTATCTCTTGTTTTTCATCCCCATTCCTATAAGAATGAATACTATGATTTGCATTTCGAACAGGCATGGATACAGAATCTATAGGATAACTTCCATCTTGAGATTGAGAGTGATTTGTGAATTTCATATGATATCCGCGATCTCTCTTGATTTGTAATCCAATACACAAATCAATGGGTTCCGTCAGGTTAGCTATATGCTGTGTCGTGTCAACTATTTCCACAGAAGGTGGCGCGACTATATCCTGAGCGGTTACGTATTTAGGACCCCTGACGCAAATGGATGCGTCTCTAACTCCATAGAGATTACTTCTCAATACAATTTCTTTCAAATTTATTAAAATTTCGTGTACTGATTCTTCAATACCTACTATCGTAGAATATTCATGTGGTACCTTCTCGGATTTTGCGCGTGTGATACATGTTCCTTCTATTTCTCTAAGTAAAGCCCTTCGCATGGCAATACCTATGGTATCGGCCTGACCTTTCATAAGCGGGGACAGAATGAAACGACCATAATAAAGACGCTTACTGTCTACTCTTGATTCAACACACTTCCACTGTAGTGTTCGAATGGATCCTGCTACTTCCCCTCGAACCATACTAATATTATTATTTGATCAGATCATTGAATCATTTATTTCTCTTGAAATCGGTTTAAGTCTTATTTCTACACACGTCTTTTTTTAGGAGGTCGACACCCATTATGTGGCATAGGTGTTACATCACGTACGAAACTTAATAGTATACCACTTCTACGAATGGCTCGTAATGCTGCATCTCTTCCGAGACCGGGGCCTTTTATCATAACTTCTGCTCGTTGCATACCCTGTACTGTACGAATAGCATTGAATGCTGCTGCTTGAGCAGCATAGGGTGTTCCTCTTCTTGTGCCCTTGAATCCAGAAGTACCCGCGGAGGCCCAAGAAACCACCCAACCTCGTACATCTGTAACAGTTACAATAGTATTGTTAAAACTTGCTTGAACATGAATAACTCCTTTTGGTATTCTACGTCCATTCTTACGTGAACCAATTCTTGGTATAGGTTTTGTCATATTTTATTATCTCATAAATATATGAGTCAGGAATATATAGAAAGATACGGAGATATCTATCTCATGTTAAAACAGATCCTTTCTTTTTACACGGATCCTTCCTTTAGTCCGAGGAAGTTCTTTTTAGAAAGATTACCCTTGTCTTTGTTTATGTCTCGGATTGGAACAAATCACTCTAATCTGTCCGCGCCTACGGATCAGTCGACATTTTTCACAAATTTTACGAACAGAAGCCCTTATTTTCATATTTCTCATTCCTTCCCTTAATTCTGAATCTGCCCCTTTGAAAAGAGTTTCTTTATTTTTTAACCTCGAATTGTATCCCCACGAAAGAAATGTTTCAAAAAATCACCTAATCGTTCGAATCTTTGTTGCGAAGTCTATAAATTATACGTCCCCGGGTTGAATCATAACGACTTACTTCGATTTTTACTCTATCTCCTGGTAGTATCCGTATAAAACTGCTCCGGATCTTCCCCAAAACATAACCTAGAATTCGATCTTCATTATCTAAACGGACTCGGAACATGCCGTTTGGAAGTGATTCGATAATTAAACCTTCATGAATCAATTTTTGTTCTTTCATTCCGGGTAACCCCCTTGAAGTATCAACTAATAGAGGAAGGGTTATATAACTCACTTTTCCTCTCTATTTCACAAATAAATGGGAAGGAAGTTAGAGATAAAATTAGGATACCGGAGGGGGAGGATCACCATATATAACACAAAATTTCTCCCCCAATTCTTTCCAGTCGAGCTTCTCGATCTGTCATTATACCTCGAGAAGTAGAAAGAATTACAATCCCCATTCCACCTAAAATCTTAGGAATTCGTTGATAGTTGGAATAGATTCGTAGACCGGGTCGGCTGATACGCTTGAAAATAGTTCTATATATTCTTTTTCTAGTCCTTCTATGTCGCAGGGTTGAAACCAAGAAATATTTGTTACCTTCCTGATGTTTCCGAACGTTTTCAATAAAACCTTCTCGTAGAAGTATTTTAACAATGTTTTCGGCAATATTAGTAGATGCTATTCGAACCGTTCCTTTTTTATCTATGTCAGCATTTCTTATAGAAGTTATTATATCGGCAATAGTATCCTTACCCATGACGAACTATAATTATTTGTACCTCCTAATTTTGATACAATCAACATGTTTTTTTCTTTGTTTTATTTTTATTTTATCATTATATATAATATTATATATTATTCAAATTCAAATTATTATTATTATATTACTATTATATTACAAAGTATATGCGTGAGACACAATCTACTAATTGATCTATTTCAGATACCCTACTAGATCATAATCTAATCTACTGGTATTTATAATACTTCGGAAGCTAATGAAACTATTTTAGTAAAACTCAGTTGTCTCAATTCCCGAGCGATCGCACCAAAAACTCGAGTTCCTTTTGGATTTCCTTCTCGATCAATAACAACTGCGGCATTGTCATCATATCGTATTATCATACCGTTGTCACGTTTGAGTTCTTTACATGTACGTACAACTACAGCCCTAATTATTTCTGATCTTTCTAGAGACATATTTGGTACTGCTTCTTTAATTACAGCAACAATAACGTCACCAATATGAGCATATCGGTGATTACCAGCTCCTATGATTCGAATACACATCAATTTTTGAGCTCCGCTGTTATCCGCTACATTCAAAAGGGTCTGAGGTTGAATCATATCATTTTATTTGAATCTGTTATTTCAATTCAAAGGAAAAAGAGAAATATTGTCTGTCCAGAAATAAATAAACTTGCGCTTTTCATCCTCAATACCCCCCCTTTTTTTTTTTTATTTCTACATCCCTATCCTGCAATAACAAATTGAGTTCGTATAGGCATCTTGCACGCAGCTATTGAAATAGCTGCTCTGGCTGCGGTTTCTGAGACTCCGCCCATTTCATAAAGTATTCGACCCGGCTTAACAACGGATACCCAATATTCGGGGGATCCCTTTCCCGAACCCATACGTGTTTCCGTGGGTCTTACTGTAACGGGTTTGTCGGGAAATATACGTACCCATATTTTTCCACCACGACGCACATATCGTGTCATTGCCCTTCGTCCTGCTTCTATTTGTCTAGCCGTGATCCAGGCGGGTTCAAGTGCCTGAAGAGCGTATCTTCCAAAACAAATATGATTGCCTCGACAAGATATTCCCTTCATTCTTCCTCTATGTTGTTTACGAAATCTGGTTCTTTTGGGGTTATAGTAGATGGTTGTTTCTTAATTCCATCTCTACTGCAGAACCGGACATGAGAGTTTCTTCTCATCCAGCTTCTCGCGAATGAAATGATTCAAGAATATTCCATATACACATCTATTTAATAGATATTAGTAATGTAATGAATGGGATTTATTGATATTTAATTTGTTTTTGTTATATAGTAAGCTGTATATCTTGTATATACAGCCGACGTATATATTTCTTTTATGTATATTTATACATATACATATACATAATGATTTTTTATAACATAACGAATCCTTATTTTTACCTTTATCAATCACGCCCGTAATCCAATAAATAAAAAATAAAGGTTTCGCGGGCGAATATTGACTCTTTCTTGATTCATTCGTCGGGTCAATCCATGACCTTTCAGAATAAATCAATTTGTTCTTGGTTCGTTCCGCCATCCCACCCAATGAATCATTAGGATTCGTTTTCAATAGAATCCTATACAATCACAGGTTCTGTCGTTCTCATAGCTTCTCTATTAATGGTTAGGCCTGAACTCTGCAACGGAGCCCCCCCAAAAATTCGTTCCGGGATCAATCTCCTCAGTTTCTATTAACCCGGGGCTCTTTATTATTTATATTAGTATTGATGCTTTATCTTATTACGTATTAATGCTTTATCACACTGCCTTTTCTTTTATGAGATGATTCATAGACCATACATATTGGAATCATATATCATTTATATTTTTTGTCTCCCTTTCTATCATCTTCCATTTATCCACATCCCTATATTTGTGCTTCACAACCTAGAATTAGATTTATATATATATATTAATATTATTATATATTATATATATATATGATTTATGGAAAAAATTTCAGTTGCTACAACTATATGATCGATCCAGTCATATAGTGACTGTTTCTTGGAATCTCGACAATACGAAGCAATAAGTTTATTATTAGTTTATATAG
>CANTAL010000644.1:45000-50000 GCA_947650365.1 Chamaelirium japonicum
TATTGGATTAAAAAATTTATTAATAGAGGGCCGAACCCAAGGAATGGAAGAATTACAGATGAATATACAAAAGAAATTTCATTCTGTGAACCGGAGACTTAGCATTGCTATCACAAGAGTTGAAAAACCTTATGGACAACCTAATATTCTTGCGGAATATATAGCTTTACAATTAAAAAGTAGAGTTTCGTTTCGAAAGGCAATGAAAAAAGCTATTGAATTAACTGAACAAACGGATACAAAAGGAATTCAAGTGCAAATCGCAGGACGTATCGACGGAAAAGAAATTGCACGTGTCGAATGGATCAGAGAAGGTAGGGTTCCCCTACAAACAATTCGCGCTAAAATTGATCATTGTTCCTATACAATTCGAACTATCTATGGAGTATTAGGCATAAAAATTTGGATATTTGTAAACGAGGAGTAATGGACCTTTATTTGTCTTACCATTATGCCCAGTGATAGAAGAAAAAATGAAAAACTGTTTCATTCTTTTTCAATTAAATCAAACAAAAATGAACAATTCAAATTCTATAAGGTTGAATAAAAATTAGATTGACTATTTAATTTAGTATAATTAATTGCTATGCTTAGTGTGTGACTCGTTAGTTTTTTCTTTAAAGTTTTTAGTTGGGATTCAAAGAAAAGAATTGAACGACCCGACCCCTACTATGTGGGTGCTATCAACTTAGTAACTATATAAACTAATAATAAACTTATTGCTTCGTATTGTCGAGATTCCAAGAAACAGTCACTATATGACTGGATCGATCATATAGTTGTAGCAACTGAAATTTTTTCCATAAATCATATATATATATAATATATAATAATATTAATATATATATATAAATCTAATTCTAGGTTGTGAAGCACAAATATAGGGATGTGGATAAATGGAAGATGATAGAAAGGGAGACAAAAAATATAAATGATATATGATTCCAATATGTATGGTCTATGAATCATCTCATAAAAGAAAAGGCAGTGTGATAAAGCATTAATACGTAATAAGATAAAGCATCAATACTAATATAAATAATAAAGAGCCCCGGGTTAATAGAAACTGAGGAGATTGATCCCGGAACGAATTTTTGGGGGGGCTCCGTTGCAGAGTTCAGGCCTAACCATTAATAGAGAAGCTATGAGAACGACAGAACCTGTGATTGTATAGGATTCTATTGAAAACGAATCCTAATGATTCATTGGGTGGGATGGCGGAACGAACCAAGAACAAATTGATTTATTCTGAAAGGTCATGGATTGACCCGACGAATGAATCAAGAAAGAGTCAATATTCGCCCGCGAAACCTTTATTTTTTATTTATTGGATTACGGGCGTGATTGATAAAGGTAAAAATAAGGATTCGTTATGTTATAAAAAATCATTATGTATATGTATATGTATAAATATACATAAAAGAAATATATACGTCGGCTGTATATACAAGATATACAGCTTACTATATAACAAAAACAAATTAAATATCAATAAATCCCATTCATTACATTACTAATATCTATTAAATAGATGTGTATATGGAATATTCTTGAATCATTTCATTCGCGAGAAGCTGGATGAGAAGAAACTCTCATGTCCGGTTCTGCAGTAGAGATGGAATTAAGAAACAACCATCTACTATAACCCCAAAAGAACCAGATTTCGTAAACAACATAGAGGAAGAATGAAGGGAATATCTTGTCGAGGCAATCATATTTGTTTTGGAAGATACGCTCTTCAGGCACTTGAACCCGCCTGGATCACGGCTAGACAAATAGAAGCAGGACGAAGGGCAATGACACGATATGTGCGTCGTGGTGGAAAAATATGGGTACGTATATTTCCCGACAAACCCGTTACAGTAAGACCCACGGAAACACGTATGGGTTCGGGAAAGGGATCCCCCGAATATTGGGTATCCGTTGTTAAGCCGGGTCGAATACTTTATGAAATGGGCGGAGTCTCAGAAACCGCAGCCAGAGCAGCTATTTCAATAGCTGCGTGCAAGATGCCTATACGAACTCAATTTGTTATTGCAGGATAGGGATGTAGAAATAAAAAAAAAAAAGGGGGGGTATTGAGGATGAAAAGCGCAAGTTTATTTATTTCTGGACAGACAATATTTCTCTTTTTCCTTTGAATTGAAATAACAGATTCAAATAAAATGATATGATTCAACCTCAGACCCTTTTGAATGTAGCGGATAACAGCGGAGCTCAAAAATTGATGTGTATTCGAATCATAGGAGCTGGTAATCACCGATATGCTCATATTGGTGACGTTATTGTTGCTGTAATTAAAGAAGCAGTACCAAATATGTCTCTAGAAAGATCAGAAATAATTAGGGCTGTAGTTGTACGTACATGTAAAGAACTCAAACGTGACAACGGTATGATAATACGATATGATGACAATGCCGCAGTTGTTATTGATCGAGAAGGAAATCCAAAAGGAACTCGAGTTTTTGGTGCGATCGCTCGGGAATTGAGACAACTGAGTTTTACTAAAATAGTTTCATTAGCTTCCGAAGTATTATAAATACCAGTAGATTAGATTATGATCTAGTAGGGTATCTGAAATAGATCAATTAGTAGATTGTGTCTCACGCATATACTTTGTAATATAATAGTAATATAATAATAATAATTTGAATTTGAATAATATATAATATTATATATAATGATAAAATAAAAATAAAACAAAGAAAAAAACATGTTGATTGTATCAAAATTAGGAGGTACAAATAATTATAGTTCGTCATGGGTAAGGATACTATTGCCGATATAATAACTTCTATAAGAAATGCTGACATAGATAAAAAAGGAACGGTTCGAATAGCATCTACTAATATTGCCGAAAACATTGTTAAAATACTTCTACGAGAAGGTTTTATTGAAAACGTTCGGAAACATCAGGAAGGTAACAAATATTTCTTGGTTTCAACCCTGCGACATAGAAGGACTAGAAAAAGAATATATAGAACTATTTTCAAGCGTATCAGCCGACCCGGTCTACGAATCTATTCCAACTATCAACGAATTCCTAAGATTTTAGGTGGAATGGGGATTGTAATTCTTTCTACTTCTCGAGGTATAATGACAGATCGAGAAGCTCGACTGGAAAGAATTGGGGGAGAAATTTTGTGTTATATATGGTGATCCTCCCCCTCCGGTATCCTAATTTTATCTCTAACTTCCTTCCCATTTATTTGTGAAATAGAGAGGAAAAGTGAGTTATATAACCCTTCCTCTATTAGTTGATACTTCAAGGGGGTTACCCGGAATGAAAGAACAAAAATTGATTCATGAAGGTTTAATTATCGAATCACTTCCAAACGGCATGTTCCGAGTCCGTTTAGATAATGAAGATCGAATTCTAGGTTATGTTTTGGGGAAGATCCGGAGCAGTTTTATACGGATACTACCAGGAGATAGAGTAAAAATCGAAGTAAGTCGTTATGATTCAACCCGGGGACGTATAATTTATAGACTTCGCAACAAAGATTCGAACGATTAGGTGATTTTTTGAAACATTTCTTTCGTGGGGATACAATTCGAGGTTAAAAAATAAAGAAACTCTTTTCAAAGGGGCAGATTCAGAATTAAGGGAAGGAATGAGAAATATGAAAATAAGGGCTTCTGTTCGTAAAATTTGTGAAAAATGTCGACTGATCCGTAGGCGCGGACAGATTAGAGTGATTTGTTCCAATCCGAGACATAAACAAAGACAAGGGTAATCTTTCTAAAAAGAACTTCCTCGGACTAAAGGAAGGATCCGTGTAAAAAGAAAGGATCTGTTTTAACATGAGATAGATATCTCCGTATCTTTCTATATATTCCTGACTCATATATTTATGAGATAATAAAATATGACAAAACCTATACCAAGAATTGGTTCACGTAAGAATGGACGTAGAATACCAAAAGGAGTTATTCATGTTCAAGCAAGTTTTAACAATACTATTGTAACTGTTACAGATGTACGAGGTTGGGTGGTTTCTTGGGCCTCCGCGGGTACTTCTGGATTCAAGGGCACAAGAAGAGGAACACCCTATGCTGCTCAAGCAGCAGCATTCAATGCTATTCGTACAGTACAGGGTATGCAACGAGCAGAAGTTATGATAAAAGGCCCCGGTCTCGGAAGAGATGCAGCATTACGAGCCATTCGTAGAAGTGGTATACTATTAAGTTTCGTACGTGATGTAACACCTATGCCACATAATGGGTGTCGACCTCCTAAAAAAAGACGTGTGTAGAAATAAGACTTAAACCGATTTCAAGAGAAATAAATGATTCAATGATCTGATCAAATAATAATATTAGTATGGTTCGAGGGGAAGTAGCAGGATCCATTCGAACACTACAGTGGAAGTGTGTTGAATCAAGAGTAGACAGTAAGCGTCTTTATTATGGTCGTTTCATTCTGTCCCCGCTTATGAAAGGTCAGGCCGATACCATAGGTATTGCCATGCGAAGGGCTTTACTTAGAGAAATAGAAGGAACATGTATCACACGCGCAAAATCCGAGAAGGTACCACATGAATATTCTACGATAGTAGGTATTGAAGAATCAGTACACGAAATTTTAATAAATTTGAAAGAAATTGTATTGAGAAGTAATCTCTATGGAGTTAGAGACGCATCCATTTGCGTCAGGGGTCCTAAATACGTAACCGCTCAGGATATAGTCGCGCCACCTTCTGTGGAAATAGTTGACACGACACAGCATATAGCTAACCTGACGGAACCCATTGATTTGTGTATTGGATTACAAATCAAGAGAGATCGCGGATATCATATGAAATTCACAAATCACTCTCAATCTCAAGATGGAAGTTATCCTATAGATTCTGTATCCATGCCTGTTCGAAATGCAAATCATAGTATTCATTCTTATAGGAATGGGGATGAAAAACAAGAGATACTTTTTATAGAAATATGGACGAATGGAAGTTTAACTCCTAAGGAAGCACTTTATGAAGCTTCTCGTAATTTGATTG
>CANTAL010000644.1:55000-70000 GCA_947650365.1 Chamaelirium japonicum
GACTAGTCCGGCGCCAACTCTTCGATATATTTCTTGCTGGAAGTATCCCTGGTCCCACTGATAACGAGTGGGACCAAATAATTCGATTGGGGTAGTTGCTGAGCCATACCACATAGTTCCAGCAACTACGAAAGCCGCAAAAAAAACAGCAGCGATACTACTGGAAAGTACAGTTTCAATATTGCCCATACGTAATCCTTTGTATAGACGTTGAGGCGGACGGACACTAAGATGGAATAGGCCCGCTAATATGCCCAATGTACCCGCTGCAATATGATGAGAGGCGATTCCTCCCGGAACAAAAGGATCAAAACCTTCCGCGCCCCACGCTGGATTTACAGGTTGTACTTTTCCAGTTAGCCCATAAGGATCGGACAACCATATTCCAGGACCATACAAACCTGTTACATGAAATGCGCCAAAGCCAAAGCAAGCCAATCCTGAGAGAAATAAATGAATTCCAAAGATCTTTGGCAAATCCAAAGAAGGTTTTCCCGTACGTTCATCAGAGAATATTTCTAGGTCCCAATATACCCAATGCCAGATAGCTGCCAAGAAGCACAAACCAGAAAACAAAATATGTGCCCCCGCCACACCTTCATAACTCCAAATACCCGTATTCGTTATAGTTCCTCCTGAAATACTCCAACCGCCCCATGAATTGGTTATTCCTAAACGAGTCATAAAGGGTATAACGAACATACCTTGTCTCCACATTGGATCAAGAACGGGGTCAGAGGGATCAAAAACCGCTAATTCGTATAAAGCCATCGAACCGGCCCAACCAGAAACTAGAGCTGTATGCATTATATGGACAGAAAGCAATCGACCGGGATCATTCAATACGACAGTATGAACACGATACCAAGGCAAACCCATGAAAGACCCCCTTATCAAAAAAAAAAAAAAATAGACACTATGTAACTTTATCGCATTGGAAAAGACTATACTCGGTACCTAATCTTTTTAGTAGATTCTGTATAAGAAAGGGTTAATATTTATTCCGTTCCATTAAAAATAAGGGAACATTTCTGTTCGTAAGAACAAAGAGAAGCAGATTTATTCTATACCCGATAAGTACCAATACGCAATGGGGATTGATCCCATTTTTTTGGAACGAATGCATAGATACTTGTTTATCATTCACATGATTGACCCATTCGTTAAAATTTGTTCATTCTGTATTCTTCTATAAATTATACAATCTATGTATAATATGGATAAAATAGAATAAAAAGAAAAAAATGATGAAGACAATAAACCCATTGTTACGTTTCCATATTAAAGTGAAATATAGTACTTCATTTTTTTTTTTCTTTCATTTTATGCCCGTTGGTGTTCCAAAAGTACCTTTTCGGACTCCTGGAGAGGAAGATGCGGTTTGGGTTGACGTATAGTGCGACTTGTCAGACATATTGGGTCATATGGAATTTACCCGTTCTCTTCCCCGATCGAGATATCCTCTGTTTTGCCCAAGAAATATTGATTGAATCATCAATCATTCGGAGCGTGAAGTACAATTAGATCCATTTATATTGGGGATCCATATTATCAATTAGAAGAATTTATGGTTGACTTGGACCGATAAAATAAAGTATCCAGGCTCCGTTCAGAAAATACCAAATTGGTAATGTACAATTACTACTTGTATCATAAACATTCTTATGCTTACTATAGGAATGATTTCAAACTGACAATCAATGAAATAGAAATAATAGTATGATGAAGACATCGAATAGCTGAGAGAAAGCATGAAACAAAAAAAAAAAAGAAAAAGTAGAAAAAGAAGTGGTACTGAGATCATTTGCCCTATATGTGCAAATAGAATTCCGACAGATCTTTACCCGGAGTAGAACATGAACCTAAAAGAATTGAAAGGGCCCATTCAGGAACAAGAAAATGACATCGTGATTTGAATCTCGATGAAACAATACATCAATGGGGGTTAGTTCAATAAGTTCGGTAAATTTTTTTTTAGGGAGGGGCCTCCTTTTTTTAGAAAAATAGAAAAAAGCCCGCCCTTCATTAGAAAAAACCCGGTTACAAAAAAAAGAAATAAGACTTGAATCGACACATTGATTTTTTTTGTTCGCAATCTTTTTTTGAACCGTATGCATTCAAAGGTGCACGTGCGGTTCCTAAGGGATACAATTTTGTCCTAATCAACCGACTTCATCGAGAAAGATTACTTTTTTTAGGCCAAGAAGTTGATAGCGAGATATCAAATCAACTTGTTGGTCTCATGGTATATCTCAGTATAGAAGATAATACTAGGGATCTTTATTTGTTTATAAACTCTCCCGGCGGATGGGTAATACCAGGAATAGCCATTTATGATACTATGCAATTTGTACCACCCGAAGTACATACAATATGCATGGGGTTAGCTGCTTCAATGGGATCTTTCATTCTGGTTGGAGGAGAAATTACCAAACGTCTAGCATTCCCTCACGCTTGGCGCCAATGGGTTTTTATTTGAAAAAAACTCTGCCTTCACCATATTAAATATGAATAATCGAATATGAATAAAATATGAATAATAAGTAATAATAGCATGGCACTTTCAGTTCGATATGAACAAACCATTATTGTTTTTTCATAACATGAGATTTTGTATCGAGATAGTAGTATGAAAAAGAAAAAAAGCTTATTTCCGATTGGATCTTATGTGTCGGGAGTACATTTCCGCGTCACAAACCATTTTTCTTCCACACCAGAAGCCTTTTTATGATATTTATTAAATGAAGAGTACGAAAATAAAAAAAAATCAATTTTTCCTTATTTCATCGTATCAGAAAAACACTTTGGGATTGCTAAATCACAGACGAAATAAATAAATATATATAAAGCAACAGAACCATCATAGTATTTTTTTTACTCTTATCTTACGAAAAGAAGGACGGTAAATGGATTATTCAACCATCTAGACGGTATGGATTTTATTTCTTTCTTCAATGGAAGGGGGAGGGGAGTAGGGGGAGTCAATTCCATTGCAGAGCCGTATGCAATGTACAAAAGATGCCCGTACGGTTGTTCAATTCTATTTTTTCTTCTCTTCTTGTTATTTTTTATCCCTTTAGTCCGCCCAATCATGCGAGTATAGAAGAACCATTAATGATGTTATATCAATTCATCAGGGTTATGATTCACCAACCTGCTAGTTCTTTTTATGAGGCACAAGCAGGGGAATTTCTCCTAGAAGCGGAAGAATTACTGAAACTCCGCGAAACCATCACAAAGGTTTATGTAAAAAGAACCGGCAACCCTTTGTGGGTTGTATCCGAAGACATGGAAAGGGATGTTTTTATGTCAGCAACAGAAGCCCAAGCTCATGGCATTGTTGATCTTGTAGCGGTCGAAAATCAAAATACCGAGGATTTCGTGTAAATCAACAATGCCATTTCAAACCATAATTCGAATTTTCCACGATTTGATATTGACTAGAAATAATTCATAATCATCAATCATAAATCAGGTTAAGATCAATCTAAACCAACCCATTCTATAATTCTATATATAGAATATATATACAACATGCCAACTATTAAACAACTTATTAGAAACACAAGACAGACAATAAGAAATGTCACGAAATCCCCCGCTCTTCGAGGATGTCCTCAGCGTCGAGGAACATGTACTAGGGTGTATGTGCGACTCGTTTAGATCATGAATTCAAACAAATGAAACAATTTTTTCAGTATCACTATCAAGGATTAGTACCATTGAATAGGATAGATAGAGTGGAAGAAGGCCATTTAATTTACTATCTAAAAACGAAGATCTATCATCTACCCATATTGTTGTGTATTGTGTATGGAATTTATGGTTTCCATTGGTGCAAATCCAATCACCTCAATTTGAGATGAGAATCAATCCCCCATTGGTAGCAAATGGTTATCCATTAAGCGGAGGAAATGATATTATAAAAAGCAAAAATATTATGCTCCTATTCTTGAAAGAACGGACTAACAGGGTCAGCTACCTAGCCAACTTTCATAATTAAATGTCGTCACTGTATGATAGCTCTTATTGTGAAAGGCCTATTACTGTATAATTGATGGGTAGAGCCAAAGACTGTGAACTATACAAGTTAACAATACCATTTGATTAAATGAGAGAAGAGGCTCCGGTGCATAGAGAGAACCTCACCGTTTAAGAAGTAACCATAGAAACGATGGAACCCACTATTTTTTTTTTTTTTTTGTATCGGTAGAATTTCTTATTTCCAGGTGAACTAAATGCCTGGAAAGTATAAAAATGGTGGTTGGGAAGGTCATAGTAGCAAAAGCCATTGGAATTTATATTTTATATATCGGAAGAATCCGTTTTGTTATTAATGGACTGGGGGGAGGGGGGAAGAATGACTGAAAGAAGAGAAATCAATTAGTTATTCATTAAAGTTTCATTTGATTCAATGACCAGAGTTAGACGAGGATATACAGCTCATAGGCGTCGAACAAAAATTCGTTTATTTGCATCAACCTTTAAAGGGGCTCGTTCAAGACTTACTCGAACGACTACTCAACAGAAAATAAGAGCTTTGGTTTCTTCTCGTCGAGATAGAGGCAGGCAAAAGAGAAATTTTCGTCGTTTATGGATTACTCGGATAAATGCAGTAACTCGCGAGAATAAGGTATTCTATAGTTATAGTCGATTAATACGCAATCTGTACAAGAAGCAATTGCTTCTTAATCGTAAAATACTTGCGCAACTAGCTATATCAAATAAGAATTGTCTTCACATGATTTCCAATAAGATTATTAAATAAAGTAGATTTTAAAGTAATATACAGGAATGATTGAAACAGAATTCCCCGGAGAATGAACTCCGGGAAAGATGGAATAAAAATAAATTAAGATTAAGTAGTAGGAATGAACGAACATGTTTCAAAAAAAAAAGATTTATTCTTTCCCCATTTTTTTCTTATAACACAACAATAAAATCTGGATTCTAGGCTTTTTCGAAGAAAACATCAATCTGAGCTTGAGTTCCGATTGGAGTTTTGACTCAATTGAGGAATATGCCTATTTATTTCTGGTTCTAGGACCAGTAGTTCTAGGGATCGACTCGGCTCTCTCAAATTGTTTCTCATTATTAAGAAAAGGTAACGAAGATAAAATACGAGCTTGTTTTATAGCAATAGTAATTAATCGTTGTTGTTTCAAGGTTAATCTATTCACCCGTCTAGATAATATTTTTCCTTGTTCACTAATAAATCGACCAATTAAACTCATGTTTCTATAATCAATTCGATCCCCCGATCCAATTTGGGGCAAACGCCTACGAAAAGAGAGCTTGGATTTACGAAAAGGTTGCTTGGATTTATCCATGGTTTATTCCTTATTTCTAAAATTCTATTTCTTTATTCATTTCAGATCCGGCCAAAATAGGGTTGGTTTGATTTGTATATTATATATGTTAAATTCTTCCCCTTTCTGTTCCTTGGAATTGGAATGGAAAGATCAAACACGCGTTCCGTTCGATCTATTTCTTTATTTCCCCATGAATCGTATATTTGTGACAATAGCAACAAAATTTTTTCAACTCTAATCGACTGGGTGTATTGTGTCGATTTTTTTGAGTAATATATCTAGAAATGCCCGGCGATTCTTTATTGCCGCCCTTTCGGACACAACTGGTACATTCCAAAATAACTCTGACTCTGACATCTTTACCCTTGGCCATGAACCTCCTTTGGATTTTGGATCGACTTAACTTAACCTTTCTATTTTCGATCCGAAAATAAAAAAGATTAATAGAAGTTACTAACTATAAATTAATTCAATTTATAAAAATTTCGTTATAATTAATATTAATTTGTAATTTATATTAATAGAGTAATATAATAATTAAGTAATACAATTTTTTTTTTTTTCTAACTATCAATTATTCCTATCCTAATCCAAGTATTTTATTTAAGTATCTTCTTTCTATGCTATGATTTTGTGGAACCTGCCCTAGGCTGGACCCATATTTCCCTTTCTATTCTCCCAAATTTGATTTTTGATTCGCTGGATTTTTGCTGAGGTTCAATACATTTTTTTCTTTATCTTTACTTCTTATCCTAAAGAACTAAAAAAAAAAGAGGGCGAAGATTAGTCACGCCACATAAAATTTTATCTCTCATTTTCTTAATTTCTTCGCATATCAATAACTAGACTAGAATGAAAAAAAGGGAAATGACAAAGCATCTGGGAATAAACGATTAATCTCTATCAATAGACCCGCTAAAGACCCAAACCATAGAGTAGTTAGCACGGGTGCCGTGGAGAGATATGTTTTTATATCTCGCATTGAAAATCCTCCTTCTTTATTGTTTATTGTAATACATATACATATATTATATAGTCAGATGCCGTAGTTCAAGATCATTTGTATTTATTTTTACGCATAATTCCTAACTAAGCAGGATATGTCCAATGAATCCGTAGATGAGATTTTATTGTCCCTAAAAAAAAAAAAGGCAAGAAAATTGTATATAGATCGAGGATAAAATAACAATGTGGAAAACGAGACAGGGATGTTTTACAATGACACTGTAAAACAATTTTTAAAAGGGATGTAGCGCAGCTTGGTAGCGCATTTGTTTTGGGTACAAAATGTCACGGGTTCAAATCCTGTCATCCCTACCTATTACTTCTCCTATGGGAAATAACGAGGGATTAATTGAGATCGATTAAAATTGGACATAATATTTTATTTTTGCATACTATATCTATCAATCTATTTTGATTTTGTATGTATGCAAGCAATTTTTGGGGTACAAAAAAATCCTTTTCCTTACATTCGTATCTCCTATCATAAGAAAGCGCTCTTAGTTCAGTTCGGTAGAACGTGGGTCTCCAAAACCCGATGTCGTAGGTTCAAATCCTACAGAGCGTGATTCTGTTTATGTTATGTCGAATCACATACAATAAAATAACTTCATAAAGTTCAATTTCAACTTTCATTTGACCTCCCACAAGGAAGAGGAGGTCAAATGAAAAAAAAAAATGTTTTTGAATCAAAGATCCAATTGAACACCGCGTCTGTATTGTAAATATGCAGTTACAAATAATCCTGCCAAAGTAATAGGAATTAGACCTAAAACGATTCCAAATAGAAAAACTTCAATCATTTCGATTTTTTTGAGGAAATAACAAAAAAAGGGGGGGGGGGGGTAAAATCTATCCCTAAATATTAATCTGAATTATCCGTGAATCTCAATGACCAAGAATTGGCAATTCCCGCGCCCGCGGGAAGGAATTATAGAATACCTGGAATCTAAGAGAAATATTTATTTTTATGATTATGAATTGTTCATTCAATTCATTTCAAATAAGTCGTATCTTGTTCAAACCAACCAATAGAGCCGGGGTTATAGTTGAAGCAGCCAGTAGAAAACCGAAATAACTAGTTATAGTAGGCATGAAAGAGTTAAATTAGATACGTTCTTTTGCTACATATGTTGATAAAAAACTTACCTAGATTAGTTTAGTTCCAATTGAAAGTTCTTGATTCATCAGTCATTACATTATAGATGGCACTAAAAAAGATAGAGTGCCATAGATAGAAATAAAAAAAAAATTAGAATAATATTAATAGTAATACTGTATCGTGTCACTTCATTAAAAAGTGAAATTCTATTTCAGTCATTTTTGAATAAAAGAATTTTATTTTTAAATAATTTTAATTTTGATCATTTCTTTTTCAATAGGATCTAATCCATTTTGAATCGAACGGTCCGATACCGCCTTTTATTTATTTTTACTTATTTGATTCAGTACAGTAAGAGGTTGATTAATTGTCCCATAATATCTCGAATAAGAATAAAAAAAAAAAGTTTCCCACGATTTATCAAAAAAATAAAACCCTTACTTTATTTTATTTCGGGTCCAACTCGATTCGGAGACGAGGAACTTCCATTACCCTTTTAGGTTCTACATCCTGTCTTTTGATATTATAGAGTTCCGTCCTTTTAGTTTGATCAATAAAGAAAAGAACCTTGCTTTTGATCGAATGTAACAACGCTTGCATCGCGAATATTTATTGATTGTTCCAACTATGTTCTGTTTCTTTCATCAAATACTATCTATCATAATGTATTTATTCTATCATAATAATAATGTATTTATTCTTTATTGTATTGTGTTTCGAACAAAAAAAATTTTAAACCATAAAAGGGATTGATAAATTTCGCATATAATTGAATTGTGTCAATATGATAATATTTTTCATGAATTATTAGAATCTATTAATTTACACTTTACTTTCTCAAGATCTTTAATTTCTATCTATTACGAAACCGATAATGGGAATCTTATAAGGAATTTGAAGAATTTTCTATTGATCTATCCCATAACATAAAGTTATGCATATACAAACAAGGAACAAAAAGGGAAGAAACAAATTATGTACCATTTCATTTCGGTACTAATTGAGACTGCGTTGCTGTGCCGGAGGAAGGATAGCTATACTAATTTGGTATACTCTAAATACACCCTCGGTTAAAAATTGACGATCTCACAATTATGAGATATCAGTAGTTTTCTATTTACCGATCCCATTCATCTTTCACAGAATCTATTTCCTTTTTTAAATGTACAAGAATTTTTGGAGCTCAGCATGTCTGGAAGCACGGGAGAACGTTCTTTTGCTGATATTATTACCAGTATTCGATACTGGGTCATTCATAGCATTACTATACCTTCCCTATTCATTGCGGGTTGGTTATTCGTCAGTACGGGTTTAGCTTACGATGTGTTTGGAAGTCCTCGGCCAAACGAATATTTCACAGAGAGCCGACAAGGGATTCCATTAATAACTGGCCGTTTTGATTCTTTGGAACAACTCGATGAATTTAGTAGATCCTTTTAGGAGGCCTCCAATGACCATAGATCGAACCTATCCAATTTTTACAGTGCGATGGTTGGCTGTTCATGGACTAGCTGTACCTACCGTTTCTTTTTTAGGGTCAATATCAGCAATGCAGTTCATCCAACGATAAACCTAATTCGAAGAATTATAGAGCTATGACACAATCAAACCCGAATGAACAAAATGTTGAATTGAATCGTACCAGTCTATACTGGGGTTTATTACTCATTTTTGTACTTGCTGTTTTATTTTCCAATTATTTCTTCAATTGAGAAGAAAGAAGGAGAATAGTAGGAATTCTCTTATCCAATATCCAATTCGGAAGGGTACCACCCTCATAATTATCCATGACTGTTTTTGTCTCTAGCATGACCATTTGATGAAATGTGGAGGAAAGTGGGGGAAATGGCCGATACTACTGGAAGGATTCCTCTTTGGATGATAGGTACTGTAACTGGTATTCCTGTGATCGGTTCAATAGGTATTTTCTTTTACGGTTCATATTCCGGGTTGGGCTCATCTCTGTAGTAATCAGATGGACCGGATTGTAGGCATGAAAAAGTAAGAACTCAGCGGGGCCTTACCGCTATAATCGGGGGATAAGGCCCCGCGGAGTTCTTACTCTTAGACTTAGAGTGAGACTCTGATCTATTCCATTTAATGTATTCCATAACATACAAATTGGAAAGTTATCCAGTCAACATAATCCAAATATTATATTCATAGAAATAACAAAACAGAGATTCTTGGCTCTGATGTTTCAACCCGCTCTATTCTTTTTTCTTCTGATGTTTTTGAAGACTTGAATCTATTGATTGATTCATAGTTTCTGCCGTTCCTCAAAAATATTAACTCTTTCAAAAAAAAAAAATAAGTAATGAATCGATTATCTGTATAAATCCATATAATATATTATATGGATTTATACAGATAAGACATCCTGCAAATCATTTATATACTATACTAATAAAGCCTTACTCTTACTCTATAAAAAATCGAAAGATAAAATAAAAACTTTGATGAGATAATCAATAATAATTAATAATTTTGATGCGCGCAAAAATCTAATCTGCTTTTCAACCGGAAGAGTAAAAGTATTTTTTGTTTGAATAATTTTTCTTTTATTAAGTTAGAAGTTTAAAGGTTAATTGAATAATGGAAGAAGTTCTATTTATTCAATGCCCTAACCCCTTTTGTTTGTCCACTACTTCTTATGAATCTAAACAAAGGGCTTTCAATAGACCCGAAAAAGAAGGAATTGTAATCTTTGACGAACAGACGAAGGGGAGAAAAAATCATTATTATTTCGATACAAGACGACACAAGAAAGGGGTTCCGCCCTTTCTTGTGTCGAATAGAAAATGAGGAAGACCTGTAATCCCCACTAGAAGTATTTGTTCCTTTTGTTTATCCCGACCTTTCCTTGTACTCTCTTTCTTTGTATTTTGATTCCTATTGTTTATTACCAGGAATGGGATGGATACAAGTAATGAATTCCAGACATCCTGCAAAAACAGTATAAACAAAGCAAGCAAGGGGGTTGACAGAATTTTTTGATCATACATAATTATAATTGTATCGATCGGCAATAAAATAATTCGGCGCTTTTTACCAGCTCCATGTTAAGAAATCTCTGGATCTAGAAATTCATTTCGTACAATTGAACCTTTTCAAACTGTTTCTTTTTAAGAACCAAAAAAATTTGTGCCAAAATAACAGATGCCAAGAAGAGCAAAAGGCTTTGGATGCGTAATGGATCTTGAAGCACTATTTCTGCATCTCCCTGACCAAACCCTCCCACATTAGGATTGCTTGTTAATGGTTGATCAAGCTTGATGGATTCGCCCTCTGAAACAAGAAGTTCTGGCCCTGGAGGTATAATATCAACCACTTGATGTCCATCCGATGCATCAACTATGGATATTTCATATCCCCCCTTTCCTTTACGTACTATTCTGCTTACTATTCCTGTCGATGTAGCATTATAGACTGTATTGTTACTCTTGCTCCCATCGGGATAAATCTGACCCCTCCCTCTATTCCCACCTACATATATGGGATATTTTAAGAAGTGAACGTCTTTCTTCGTAGCAGGGTCTGGGGAGAGAATGGGAAAGACAATTTCATTATATTTCTGACCGGGAACGGGACCTATCACAAGAATATTTCTTTTATTGGGACGATAACTCTGAAAAGTTAGATTTCCCGTCTTTTCTTTCATCTCGGGAGAAATACGATCAGTGGGGGGCTAATTCGAATCCCTCGGGTAAAATAAGAAGAGCCCCTACATTCAGGGCCCCTTTTTTACCATTAGCTAGAACTTGTTTCAGTTGGCTATCATAAGGAATTCGAACAACTGCTTCAAATACAGTATCGGGAAGCACAGCTTGCGGAACTTCAATATCCACGGGCTTATTAGCTAAATGGCAATTGGCACATACAATTCGTCCGGTTGCTTCTCGTGGATTTTCATAACCCTGCTGCGCAAAAATGGGATATGCATTTGAAATGGATGCCCGAGTTATTACATATATCATAATCGATACAGAAATGGATCGAGCCATCTGTTCCTTTACCCAAGAAAAATTATTTCTATTTTGCATGGTCCAATCATTGATTCCGTAATTTCTACAATAAATTAGAAAGGTAGCTAGCTAGTATAGTTCCCCATCCGCGAGTCTGCCATTGTACTGGAATAATTGTACGAATATAGGACGAATAACTCGAACAGGTAGAAATATAAAGAATAAGTAAGATTGAAAAAACTTTCTTTATACACGAAGAAACATTCTGATTTGATTGATATCAGGAGATCGAATAAGTTCTTCATTCATTCATTGAATGATAAATGACTACAAGTGAAGGAGATACACGATTTAAATAATGGAAGATCAAATATTTCACAATTGTATCTAGAATAACTGGAAAAGTGGAAACAAGACCAGATATAATTTGATCATTATGAGCCAATCCAAAATCGTTGTAGACCGAACCAATTATAAGTTCCCAACCATGGGTCGAGTGAAATCCAATCCATAAATCAGTAACTAAAAGAATGGAAAAAGCTTTTATTGTGTCACTTAAGTTATAGAGGAATTCCTGAACCCAAGAATTAAGAATGATAAGTTCTTCATTACCCAGAATAAAATAACCACTTAGAATAGCGAAACCTATTATATTTGTCGAGAAATGCAAAATGATATGTAGATGATACTCATTGTGTGTTTTGATCAATTGTATCGTTTCTTTGTGTATTCCTATACGAAGCTTTTGTATATGTGTTTCTGGAAACTCCTTTATCATTTCGTCCAACAGGAATAGTTCTTCTAATTCTATGAATCTTTCTAGAACGTTTTTCTCTTGAATATCGTTCAAAAAAGTTTCGGATTGCCAGGTATTCCACCAATTAGTAACCCCAGGTTCCAGACTTTTCTTAAATGAGATAGAGACCCACCAGGGCAAAAATACTATAGATATAAGATATGGGAGGGAAGTCAACGTTTTATTTATTTTTTTTTTTTTCATTTTGTATCTGTGAGTTGTTACTGAACTTACTTCAAAGAATATAGAAATAGAATAAGGGTCCTTTTCAGATAAAAAAAAATATATATATATATATATATAAATATGATTCCCGAAGATATCTCAATTGGGTAAATTCAAACGAATTTCATCTTCATTTGATCCGCTCGATGAATACTCGAAAGCCCGGTTGAAGTAACGAATATTATTCGGATTTTGAGACAACCCCCCGGATCAATTAATTATTTAGAAATGTTTCACCATATAATCACAGCCCGGGAATAACGTATCAATTCAAAATATTGAGCCTAAAAAGATAAATTCTGTATTACGAAATAAATGTTTGGATATATTTGATGAAGCATACTTATTAGATTAGACTTTTTTTTTTTTTACTCGTATAATATAAAAAAATGGAGTTGGGACCCATACGCATACAAAAAATGGCTTTTTATTATAGTTGTTCCATATACGTTCTCCTGCTTTTGTTTTATTCTATGTGGGTCGCCTCGTCAACGAAGCGCGGAAAGGAAATCTAATATGTTTCGCCCGAATGAACATTCTGAAGAAACTTCTGTTGTATTAAAAAGGGAATTAGCAAGTTCCTTCTCTCATGCTGAGAAAACATTCATTCTTCGGTTCATTTCAAAATACTTCAATTGGTACGCGCAAAAAATAGGCCAATTCGGCGGCTTTTTGTTCAATTTCTCGTGGAGTAAAATTATCATCACTGCGGGTCAATGGAATGGCTCCTTGGCCTCTGATTTCCATATAAAGGACACGACGAGGATAAAGACCCTCTTTAATCTCCATTCTGATGGATTGTATATCTCTCATAAGGAAACGAAGGAAAATGCGACGATTTATTCCCGGAAATCCCCAACGAAAAATACCCACTATTCCTCCTTTTCTATCAAATTGGTCATAACCACTACCTACATTCCACGAAATTGTGCACCACAAATAGGAGCTAATGAATAGACCTGCGATCCCATAGAAAGACATCACAATCCCTTGTGGAAAAAAAACGATTTGCTGAGATGGAAATACGGATATCAGATTCCTACAAAGATAACTGGAAGTTCCAACCACTAAGAATCCTAGTGAACCTAAAAAAACGATACAGGCCCAACAAAAATTACTTGTTTTTCGAGACCCCGTTATAAGTTCTATCCATATATGTTCTGATTGCCCGTTCATACTATATTAGATCCGCTTACATTCGATTGGAATTGAGAGAATATAATCCAAATGAATTTGAATTTACTTCTCTTGATCCCGAAGTAACTCTCATCAACTAGCACTATTTTGATGAGAACCATTAGGAGTAATTGGTTAGATACGTTGACTTTCTATTTAAAATATTTGCCAATCCATTTTTAACCAGCTATACCCGCGTATACATACATGCATTTATGCAGATATTATATGTCCGTATGCATAACAAACAGCTCTTTCATTTGTGTTCGAAAAGAGCCACATATCGTACCATATTACATTAAATAAATATCCGTATTATGATCCCGTTATGATACCGTGTTGAAATAAATTGATGAGATTTGGTCTCGCCGGATCTATACAATCTTATTTTTTTGGACATGAAGAGATAAAGAAGCCATTGCAATTGCCGGAAATACTAGGCCCACTAAGGGCACAAAAATAGAGGGTAAGTTGAGATCTGTCATAGAACGGGTGCCCCAATTTCATATTTGTACCTATTATAAAGATATCTTATCATAAGTATATCTATTCTAAGTAATATTAATGAAATCTATTATAAGTGCAAGAAGTGTAGAATGAAATTAAGTGCACCTATTCATCTTTCTACATAAATATGGATGATAATCCACTTTTATTTAAAAAAATTCCATTTTTTTTTTTCTTATTCTTCTTCCCCCAGCCTTTCCTTATCTTATTTCTATTTTTCAGATCAGGATAAGGAGTTTTTTTTTATTAGTATGAACTAAATATAAATACTTGTTCGCTACAAATAATTGAATCTAGTGCTATACTTTAATTTCCTGAATTTTTATTCAAGGGAAAGAAACCGTGTAGTTGAAATAATTCACTCAGAACACCTTTTAAAGGATTACGTGGTACAATTTGGTCGAATAAGCCCTTATCGAATAAATACTCAGCCGATTGTGAACCCTCGGGTACTGTCTTATTCAATGTTTGTTCTATTACTCTTTTACCCGCAAATGCAATGTAGGCATTTGGTTCAGCAATAATAACATCACCCAACATACCAAAACTGGCTGTTACTCCGCCGGTTGTAGGGGATGTAAGGATTGATACATAGAATAACTTTTTATTTGATTGATAATTATATAAAACAGAAGATATTTTAGCCATTTGCATCAAGCTCAAACTTCCTTCTTGCATACGTGCTCCTCCGGAAGCACACACAATAATGACAGGTAGAGATCGATTAGTAGCATACTCGATCAAACGGGCGATTTTCTCGCCGACTACGGATCCCATACTACCCCCCATGAATTGAAAATCCATAACCCCAATTGCTATCGGGATACCGTTTAGTTGACCTATGCCCGTTTGAACAGCTTCAGTTAAACCCGTCTTTCGTTGATAAGAATCAATGCGATCTCTATAAGGTTCTTC